>CM035421.1:127166277-127328777 GCA_020310875.1 Ceratopteris richardii
GGGGGATGGGAAAGTGATCATGCTTTTGAGTGGTGGTAGTGGTGGATTAGGAGATAGGGAAGGTGGAGTAGTGGGGACAAGGGTGGGGCAATTGTGGCAAGTGGTGAGATGTCCATGGGGTATATGGATAGTGATTGTGTTGTGGACACATTGAATATTGGTATCGATGGATGTCGTGGAGGTGTGAATATGGTGAAAAATGGTGATGTTACTGGTGCAAGATTAGTGAATGGATAGACTGGGTTATACTAGCTACCAAAAGTCATGGATGATGGTACAGAGGTTGAAATGGGTGGGAATGGTTGGAAGTTGAGATGAGTGTCATCGAGAATATGGGGTTTGAAGGTTATATAGTGTCCTACGGAGTGGTTGTGGATGATGGAGCTATGGACCATTGATCGTTTAATATTAGTAAGGAGGGAAATGTCAGGCATGGTGAGGTATTGTGGGGCGGAGTTTCAAAAATAGATTAAATTGTTGGGAAAGAGCTTCGTTTGACAGTGGAGAACAATTAGGGATGGCAAGAGAAGAGGTGTCCATAGGAGGAATTATGGGAACACCATGATCACGACCACGATGATAAAAGGAAAAGCAATTTTCAATTTTGTAGCAAATTTTGGCACTCACACACACAACACATACTTTCTTAACTTTTAGGCACACCTCTCTCTAATTTTTGTTCTTGAATCCAGATTTTTGGCACTCACATACTTTCTTAACTTTTAGGCACACCTCTCTCTAACTTTTGTTCTTGGATCCAGATTTATTCAATGTTTATCTAATTTTTGTATATACATAGATATTGTATAGTTATTTTCATCAAGCAATTAGTATTTAAGAGTAGCCTCTTTGTTACTCATTCATATCACTTGCCTCTTGCCTATTTGTATAGTCATTCATTTGGTTCAAGGTGTGTATGCGGCATGGTTCTAAGTGTTCGAAAGATCCTATGATTACACTGGACCTACCTCACTTCCAACATTTGGTATCAGAGCTTTTTTGCACATACATAACTTGTTCCCAAGATGAGTGATTATAGAGATAGATTGGAATAAGAAGACAAACTTGATGGAATGTCTAACTATCTTACATGGAGTTTCATGATGGTGAATTTTTTAGGCTCCAAAGACTTATGGAATATTGTCAATAGCAAGCATCCAAGGCAAAGACAAACAAAGGATGTTTCATCTTCTTCTAAGAAGCCAATCACTCTAGTTTTTGCTCAATAAATAATAGAAGAGGAAAACTTCCTCTCATCATTTAGAGCCATAGATACTATCAAGATACTTCCTATAAAAGAGAAATTCAAGTGGGGATTCAAGGGATGTTCAAGCACTCTCTCTTATAGCTATGGGTATGAGGTGTCATATTATTCCTCAAATCAAGGCATGCATAACCTCTTGTTAGGCTTGCTTGGAGTTGGAGAATCTCTATCACAAAGAAAATCATATTAGGAAGGCTCATCTAAGGAGGCAATTAGCCAACATATGCATGAAGGTTTGTAAGCTTAAGGACATTCATGGTCAACTTCTCAATTTTGGAGTTAATATTTCTACTAAATAGATGGTAAACACACTTACCAATTCACGTGCATCTACATATCGTTCTTTTATCACTTCTCTCTCTCTCTCTCTCTCTCTCTCTCTATATATATATATATATATATATATATACATACATACATACATACATACATACATACATACATACATACATACATACATACATACATACATACATACATACATACATACATACATACATACATACATACATACATACATACATACATACATACATACATACATACATACATACATACATACATACATACATACATACATACATACATACATACATACATACATACATACATACACACACACACACACAAGAGATAGAGAAACTACAATTGATAGAGTTGTAGTTCCTCTTAGTTCAAGATGAGGATCAGTAGAAAAGTGTGGAAGAGAATGATAAGATTATGGTTTCATCATCCAAAGGCAAGAAGAAAACGACAAAGATGAAGAGGAAGAAGAAAAATCAACGATCAAAGAAGGAAAGTAAGTCATCTTCTTCTAAGTCTTTCATACATCTTCTTCAACGTCTACTTCAACAACTTCATATGTTGGTGCAGATCAATCACAAATTGATGCTTATGAAGACCTAATGAACTAGTGCAAGTGCATGGATAAAGTCAAAGAAAAGATTTATTGCAGATACACATAAGAAGAATGAAGATGGTCATAAATGAAGAACTTGAGATATGGTTGTACATATGTTCACTTAAAAGGATTCTAATCAGTGTACTATAGTTCGAAATTAAGTTAGTAAATCAATAATACAAATGAACATCAATGTATAGTCATGATTAGTTACAAATTCGCGGATATATTGGAATAGAGAGAGATCATTATCAATGTGAAGTAAGATGTGTTGAGGGAAGACGGTAGATTTAGAGTCCATTCTATTTCTTCATTCTCTCAAGATGATCACATGGATCAAAACTCCTTTTACACATATCTAATTCAATAGAAAACCAAGTTATGGTTAAATTTTGGTGTCCTAATTCCTCACATAGAGTGTGTATGATTCACAAGAACATTCATATGTTGATTCTCAGAAGGGAAGTAACAGAAATGGTAGAACTCGTCAATCAATGTTTTGCTTAGATCTCAATGATGCATGTAAAGTTTTTTATGATTGAGAATCAGAAATTTAAGTTGAGATTTAAGGTAGTTATGGCTAAAAACATTCAACAAACAGGCTAGATCTTAGGAGAAATATGCATTAGAAGTTGCATATATGAAAGTCGCCAATTCTAGTCAGTTGTTTTTAGATAGGCTTTTGATCTTAATAATCACACAAAGATTTGACAAGGATAATTAAGTGTTCATTGAACCAAAACATTTTGCAAGGATCAAGTTCCTTATATGCTTTGAAGTATTAAATTTCATGGATTATGTAAGTAATGAAGTTAAATCATGAAACAGACTTCACGAAGTATAACAAAAAGTCTAAAATTGAAGAAGGAGATATAATTCATCTTCAAAGTGGAAAGTTGTGAAGTATTTGTTGAATTTTCGGTCTATACTTGACATAGAAGTGTTCTTAAATCAAGGTAGGCTTAATATTGGAGATTTAAAAGGTCTCCATCAGTGGTATTAAAGTTGAAGGAGAAGATCAAGTCAAGGGATTGAAGAAAAGGTACGAACTACTGTAGATTTTCAAATTGCAGTTAGAGAAAGCACTAGAAGGCTAAAGTTTTGCAAAAGAACTTTATAAGGTCATGAAGGACACTCAAAAGGATTAGAAGGAATAAAGAATTGCTTCAAAATGTATATTTAATATCTATAATATCATAATTTCTCAAAACAGGTAATAAAAGGATGGGAGATAGTATTCTGATAGACAAGCTTGATAGAGAGAACTATCTAGCATGGTCTATGAGGATGAAAGCTCGCCTTATGGGCAAAGACGTGATGGATTACATCACATGAGAGGAAGAGAAGCTAGAACTTAAAGATCCTGGTCTTCCAACTAGGGAAGAGCTTGCATATTTGAAGAATTTGATGAAGAAGGATGCTCAAGCAAGGAGCATTATTTACATAGCTATTAATGATTATCTCTTTCCACATATTAGAGGGCTAGAGAGTGCAACTGGCATATGGAATTGTTTGGTTCAACCAAGTCAAGGAAGGCCTCATTATGGGCAGAATTTACAACCTTCAAGAAGAAAACTTCACAATCAATTTCTGAGTATGTAACAAAAATGAATGATATTGCAGATTTTTTAGGAGTAGTTGATGAAGACATTGAAGAATACAAGTTGGTAAGGCAAATCTAATAGGTTTGAGAGGTGATAAAATGCAAAAACCTTTCATATTATCAATTGAGTTATCATTGGATCATTTCACTCCTAACTTAAATTAATTGAACACATGTTAACATTTGAATAGGATCTTAAAAGTGAGAATGAGAAAAGTGAAGCAAGGTATGTATTCAAAGGACAAGAAGAAGAATGCTAAAGGCAAACAACAATCAAATGAAGATGAGGGTACCTTGAATCAAGCTAACTTCACTAAAGGTAAAGGAAATAGTAGAGGTAAATGAAAAGGTGGTAAAAGCAAAGACAATGGTAGAGCTTGTTGGATTTGTGGCAAAACAAATCATCTGGTAAATGTTTGTTGGCACAACACTCAGAACAACGGTAATTATAATTAGCACTTCAATCAAAGAGGAAGAGGATGAAGAAGTCAAAGAGGTAATTTCAAAGGAAGAGTTGGTAGGACTACATATGAAAGAGGAGGTCAAAGAAACTTCCAAAATCAATCCTACAATAACAATTATTATAATTATGCATCAATCAAAAGGAGGACTCAACCTTGATCATGAATGCTACAGATGAATTAGCATGTGAAGACCAAAGAATCTTCTATATTGATTTAGGATGTAGCAATCACCTTAGAGATAATATTGCTTTGATGATAGACATGGAAGAAAAGGTACATGGACACATAGTTCAAACATGAGATAACACCAAACATACAATGGAGAAATGACAAAGAACGGGAGTAAACCCCTAAGTAAGGTACTCCATGTTCCTACAATTCCAAAGAATTTGAAAAGGGATATGAAGTCAGATTCACTAATGATGGAGTTTATTTGGATGATCCAAATCAAGGATATAAGAGTATTGTTGCAAGTCCAAAAGAAGGAAGACTTTTTACTCTCAAGGTACAAGGTAATGTGGGACATGCCTTGTTCACTTATGAAAGTCAAAAGATGACTAACTTGGACCTATGGCACAGAAGGCTAGGTCATTTTAATGAAAGAGGTATAAAGGACATGGAAAAGAATGGATCAGTGTTAGGCTTACCTAACATTCAAAGTCAACACATGACATACAAGTGTGAGGCATGCCAATTAGGCAAAGCACATAAGCAATCATATAACAAACAAGGGTTCATGCATACAGACATGCTTGAATTAGTACACATAGATGTACATGTTCCTTCAAAGGACCATAACATCAATGGATTTAGATACTATGTTTTGTTTGTAGATGATGCAACAAGATGGATCACACTTTATATGATAAATTTGAAGTGTTTAATACATTCAAAAACTATCATGCTTATGCATGAAGGATTATAGGTCCAAAGCTCAAAAGATTGAGATCAGATGGAGGTGGATAGTAGTTCTCCAAAGAATTTGATGATTTACATGTGGAATGCAAGCATAAAAAGATAAGTAACATGCAGGTACTCTCCACAACAAAATGGAGCTGTCGAAAGGAGAAATAGAACTCTTGTGGGGTTTGCAAGATCCTTGATGAAAGAAAAGAATTTTCCAAATTATTTATGGGCAAAAGCTATAAACACTGCAACCTATATTGTGAATAGGTTACATTGCAAAGCTTTGGATGGCATGAACCCTTATGAAGCATGTTGGGGTAAGAGACCTACTCTTGATCATTGCAAAATCTTTGGATGTTTGGCATATGCTTATGTTCCTTCTCAATTGAGACATAAGGTAGAACCCAAGGCAAAAAACTATGTCTTTATAGGATATGATGATAAACAAATGGGTTACAAGTTTTGGATTCCATACACAAAACAATTTCTTGTTTCTAAAGATGTGACATTTGATGAACAAATTACATGGTATGCAGGTTCAAATAATACTTATACATATTTTGAAGAAATCATCAAGAAAGGGAAAGGAAAATCAAAGATGCAGGTGTATGAAGATGAAAGTGATGATGATAGACATAGAAATGAAATGTAGATTGGAGAAGAAGATAGAATAACATTTGAACCAGAGCATAATGAGGCAAACACTACAAGAAAAAAGGGGGCGTAGCAATGCCCTCAAAAAAATAAAACCAGGGACATTGCTTATATGATGATATTTCCACATGGCATCACATAAGCGATGCTTAGGAAAAAAGACCTTGTCACATAAGCGATGAGAGCATCGCACATTAGCGATGCTCTCAACAACATTGGCAAACTACGTGTGTGTGATGCTCTCAACAATATTGGCAAACTACATGTGATGCAAGAGCATTGCATAAGCAATTTCCTATGAAAATAAAACACACTTGTGTCAATATCTGATGAACAAAGGATGAGAGTGATAAAGAGAGGGAAATAATACACACACATGAGAGGACTACATGCAAGCACACACATAGTTGGGTATGTATACACATGCATACATAGACACACACATACACTCACATGCATACGTACACACACATATATACATACACATGCATACATACACACACATATACACTCACATACACACATACGTACACATGCACACACACATACACACACATATTCATTCACACACATATATACATACACACACATAGACTCATATGCATACGTACACACACATACTTATATACACACACACATACATACACATGCATACACAGACATACACAGACATACACACACACATATATACATACACATAGACACACATGCACACACATACTCTCACATTCATACATACACTCACATAAGAGACACATACATACACACATACACTCACATACACACATACATACACATGCATACACACATATACACACATATTCATACACACATATATACATACACACACATACACATATACAAACACATACACTCACATGAATACACACACATACACACACATATAGTCACATACACCTATACATACACATGCATACACACACATATGCATGCACACACATACACACAGATATATACATACACACACATAGACACACACACACATACACACATACACACACACACACATACATATATATATATATATATATATATATATATATATATATATATATATATATATATATATATATATATATATATATATATATATATATATACACTCACATGCATACACACACACATGCGTAGACATGCATATGCATGCATACATAACACATGCATATGCATACATACATACACACATGCATACACACACATACATACACACACATATACATACACACACATATACATACACACACATATGCATACACACATACACATATACACTCACATACACACATATAAATACACATGCAAAGACACACATACACACACATACACACACATACACACATATACACACACATACACATACAAACACATACACACACATACACATACACACACATATACATACATTCATAGGCACATATAAAGTCACATACACACATATATGTATACATGCATACACACATACAAATACATACACACACATAGACACACACACATACACTCACATGAATACATACACACACATGCATACATACACACACATGTATACACATGCATATGCATACATACATAGACACATGCACATACACACACATATGCATACACACACATACACACATACATACACATATACATACACACATGCATACATACACACACATGCACATACACATACACACACATATGCATACATGCACATACACATGCACACATGCACATATACACACACATACACGCACACACACTATACATACACATGCATACACACATATACACACACATATACATACACACACATGTACATACATACACATATACATACTCACACATACACATACACACACATAAAGTCATGTACACATGTATATATACATATACATATGCATACACATACACACACATATACATACACACACATACACACATATGGATACAGACACATATACATAGACACACACACATACACTCACATGCATACATACACACACATACATACACATGCATATGCATACACACACACATGCACATACACATACATTCACATACACACACACATACACAAACACACACACGCATACACACATATACATAAAAACACATACACATACACACACACTTAGATATACACACATATATATAACACACATACATACACACATATACACACATGTACATGCATGCATACATACACACATGCATACATGCATACACACACATACATGCATACATACACACACATACATACACACATACATGCATACACATACACACATACACACACATACACACACATATATATGTGTGTGTATGTATGTATGTATGTATGTATGTATGTATGTATGTATGTATGTATGTATGTATGTATGTATATATATATATATATATATATATATATATATATATATATATATATATATATATATATATATATATATATATATATATATATATATATATATATATATAGATATATACATACACACACACACACATTTCTAATCCATTTTGTTTTATATGTATAGATATTATGGATCCTAGTAGAGAGCAAAATACAAAACTTACTCTCATAAAGAGTCTTATGAGAGGAAAAGTGTTTTCTGATTGCTTAGGGATGTCATGTGTTTGTTGTTACCCTTTGGAGTTTTCCTCTCCAATCCTTTTAGCATAAAGGATCAACTACACATCTTTAAATTGTCAATCTGAGAAGTATGCAAAGACCACAGCCCCTTCTAGTTAATGGATTCCAAGAATAAGAGTTAAATGACTGTTTTTCTGAGAAATTATGAAGATGAAGAGAAATATCTAGGGTTTTGATTATCTTGAGCTAAACAACAGTACTTTCAATGATCTTGGTACCTAAAGTGTGCCATTTTCTCAGCAGAACACAATTATGAAGTCAAATCTCAAAAACGATACTTGTATCACACAGACGAGACAATCGCGATTCTGTGAAAACTGAAGGTTTCCATTTCCAGCTTTGTTCTTCTACACTTTCTCATTCAATACATCAAGAATCACCTCTCTTCATACACATTACTCAGAAATACACAAATGAAGCTCCTAAATTCCATGGATTACACAAAGAACAAATCAAAAGAAAGTACATGAAAGAGAGAAACACGATTTTCTGCAGGAGAGCTCTTCACATTACTTGGATAGCAGAAATTATACAACCAACCCTCTCAAAATAGAGGAAATTATCTTTTATACATTTTCAAGTGTCCCTTTTCACACTTGGATTTTGGTCCTTTTCCCTTCTAATCTAAAAATATGCTATCAAAGAGCTTCCAAAAATTCTAGAAAAAATACATATGATTCTAATTTACATGAGGAAGACTCTTCCTCATTTTTACATCATTTGCATAAATATTTCTACAATTTTTTGACATTTTACAAATATTTCCCTTCAAAAAATACTTCTTCTAACATTCTTCCCCTCCTAGACTTTTTGGCTCCTGACAAAAAATACTCTTGCAGATAAGTAGTGAGAACTTCCTTTACTTCTTTTTTCTTTGATACACCTGTGACAATAGGTCATGACTTTTTCTTTCTTTGATATTCAAGTTATTCACCATTTCAAATAGAGCTTTTCTCCATTGTACAGTTGCTTCTGGTTTATCTATCACATCTTTCTTTAGGTATTCTGTATATGCTGCTTCATAGGCTGTGAGTCTAGACTTTGTGACTATTGATAAGTTTCCAAAGATTTCTGATTCTCTTTCAAAAAATCCATAATCAAAGGCATCCTCAAAAATTTGAAGATAGTGACTACCCAAAAATACTATCCTTCTATAATAGGCCATTAAACAAATTCTGTCGGGGGTTTCACTTAGATAAAAAACTAAGGCATCAGTTGGTGAATTAAAACCAATGTAGTTGAGGGTTCTAACATCCGTATCTGTAAACGTTTCTATACATGTCAGTATGAGTTGCATTACTTTGATTAGTAATATACAAGCTGGATCATTGACATCTTTATATGTAGATATAACAGACTCTACTGTGTCAACCATATATTTCTTTGTTGGCCATGTTCCTGCTTTAGGTCTTGCTATCTTTGGAAAGTTCAGCCATTTTGCTGGAATTTGTCCTACATTTTTTCTTTCCCAGAACATAGTCCATTCCCTTCTTCTTGCTACTGAACAATAGGCTGGATTTATCTTTAGCTGAATAGGTGCCTCTTTCCAGATTTTCCTGCATTCTTTGTTGGCATCTAACCACCTGTTCCTCCATTTAGGATTGGCTTTTTCAAATAATTCCTTAGTTACATTGATATCCTCTTCATAATCCAAATACTTGTTTGATGATAACCCTACCCTTGCAAGCTGGTAATTTTTAATGCTTTCAATAATCATACAAAAAGGTATACCTAGACCATCTGTTGCCCAATGGTGTTGGTCTGGGTTTATTCCTTTACTGAGAGCAAATTTCACAATCTGTTCTTCATATTCATTATGCATTTTTCTGATGAATTCCATTCTAGATTCTCTATCTGTTAAAAGCTTTTGAACAAACTCATCTGATTACTCCTCAACTGCTGCTTTGTTTTCTTGTTCATCAAAGTGTTGAGTTCTGTTATCATCTCCCCCTTCATACTCTTCTGCTTGTGTAGTCTCTACTTGCTCTTCAACCTGGCTTGGTGGATTTTCCAATTTTTTCTGTAGCTCCTCCACCATCAACATTAAGCTTCTATTCTGAGATATCCACAACTCTCTTTCTGATTTCCACTCACTTCTTTCTTTTTCTATACTCAACTGCCAATCACTCCTCTCTTTTGCTATATCCAAATGTAGTTTATTATAACATCTCATTGAGTTGGCAGCATGTACACTGGCTTGCTTTTCCAATTCCTTGGCTTCCTTCAGCTCTGCTTGTAGTCTTAGAATTTCTTTGTTCAATTCCTCCCTCTCATCCTGTGTTACTTGTACAATCTTGCTCTCTTCTTTTATTTGGCCTTCTTCCATCAATAATCTGTTTATTTCTTCATTTGCTTTGACCATAATCTGATATGAGCTTTGAAGTGTTCTGTATCTTCCTTCTATTTTCTTCAGCTCCATTTCCATTTTGCTGCTATGCTCTATCTGCTTTGCACATTTATCTTCAAGAAATTGAATTTTATTGTGTTGTTGAACCTCCAATGCTTCCAATGAATTTATCCTTTTAGTCAAATCCTCATTTCTTTCTTGGACAATCTTCAACTGTTCCTCTAACTGTTCCTTTTCTTTCTTTTGCTCATTAATGATTCTACTACCTTTCACAAACTCTGATTCAACCACCATTCCTGATATGATCATGTTTCTACTAGATGGTCTGAACTGCTCTATATTGCTCATGATTACTTTACAAGCAGACCTGATATCCTTGGGTATCCTTTCTAACCCAGCTTCTAGTTCCACTTGATTTACTTCTATCTGCTTTTCTTCTTTGCAGTCATTCTCTTCTTCATCTTCTTCCTCATATTCTATGACCTGGTTCTTTTGCTCTTCATAACCCTTTTCTTCTTTCATTTCTTCTTTGTCTACAGCATCTTCCTCATACTCTAATGTCTGATCCTCTTCCTTCTCATGATCTAATATTTCTTTAATGATCTCCATCTCTTCTGTCTTCTTTTTCTCCATTTCCTGTTGTTTTTCTTCAATGACCCGTTCTTCCTTTTCCTGTACTTTATTATCCTGAGTTGAGGTTGAATCATTCTCCACTAAATTCTGTATTTGATCATGTATTTGCTGCTCCTTTTGTCCCTCCTCTTGCTCATCTATATCCATAAGATCTAAGTCTTCTTCCTTTTCTTGATCTTCTCTAGTTGTGAACTCCTCATTATGGTTTAAATCATAAAGTATATCTTCTATGCTTTGATTTATTTCTTTTTCTGTATTCCCTTCTTTAACCTCTTTGAAATCCATGTTTTCTAATACTTTCTCAGTTTCCTCAATTTGATCTTTGTCTTTTTCCTTGTGCACTGAGCTGCATCTCTGAGCTTCCTTTTCTACTTCTAACTTTTCCTCATTAAATTTGAAATAGGTTTGCTGTGATGTTTTGTCCATACTGCTTTAAACCCTGAGTCCACCAATCCACTACTGAACTCTTTTCTTGCTTCAACCTCTTCTTCCATCATCACTACTTTACCTTTTAGTATCCTCTTTTCTTCTCTAGGGCTAACCTATTTTGCTGCTTCTTCTTGGACCTATTTTCCTTGTGACTTCTCACTCAAATCTTCTGGTGTTTTACTTTTTTCAGAGGCTTGTACGGTCACATTTGGTGTGCTAGGTATTGAGAAATTTAAACTTTTCAAAACAAAATTTTCAATGTCACTATCTGAATCTGAAGAAAACTATGATGAACCAACTATCCCTGAGCTATCCATTCTTTGCTCTTCTAGTACAATGGATTCCTCCTGCTTTTTTTCTTCTACTAATAATTTTTCTGTCTCCTTCCTTTGTGCTTGTTCAATTGCTTTCCCCTTATTCTTCTTGGTCAACTTCCTTTTCTGCACTGGTTTTTTCTGAACCTTCTTCTTTACTATTACTGTAGTTCTGGTTTCAGGAGGACCTTGTAGCTACTTGAACTAAGCCAACAATTCTACTTCTTTTTTAACAAAAACCTCTTCAGTCTCTGCTCCCATCATCTGATCATGCAACTCTTCATAGTGTTTCATTTCTTCTTGTATCCAATCGGTTGCTTTACAAGAGTAGTCTTCCAACATTTTTTGATACTGGGCTTCATATACTGCCCTTTTATTGTTTCCTTGAGTCAAATAACTATACAATTGGCTTCATGCTCTTCCTTTGTTGCTTCCTCCTGTTCCAATTCTACTTTTCTGGGATCCAATCTTCTCTTCTTTACAGGAATGACTTCTTCTGAGACTCCCTTTCTTTTCCTCTATGCGCCCCTCATGCTTGGTTGGGCTTCTACTTCTCTTATAGTCATCATTTTAGAAGGGCTCTTAATTCCTGACATCAAACTTCTGAAGTATTGAGCTTCTGGAGCCAATTTTAATTGATCCTCAATTCCTAAAATATGATATATGATCCTTGTTAAGAATTGTGCTCCATTCATGAACTTCCTTTGCTCCCAATGTTTGGCTGCTTCCTTCAATTGATCATGTATGTATGGAGTTACATCCATCACTCCAAAAGGTTTGGTTCTGTCCTTATTATTGAACATGATCAATGTCACTGGTTTGTGTGGCATGGTGTATCTAGGTAATTTTGGAAAATAGAAGTATTGAAGAACATTCTGATAGCATATTCTTCATTCTCTTTTCCTTTGAAATCAACAAATTTAGAATATCCTACATAGGTGGCTTTATTCTTTTTGACAAAGCTGTTATCCAACTTGGTTCCCATTGAATAGAACTAAAGAGCTTCCCTGATATGCTCTGCCTTTATAGTAATTTCACTTCTTTGTTTTCCTTATCCTTGACTGAACACCTAAAATATGCATCATTGCCCTTTCCAACTTCCAACAGACTGTTCATAACCTGGGATCCTCTCTCAAAATCAATAAAGAACAAAGGTTCATCCAATAGTCTTTGTAATCCCACTGCTTTCCATCTTTTGTAATTGACTGTAATTTTTTGGAATTTGTAAAATTCCTGGCACAACATGGTGTACTTGTGACCTCCAACTCCTACTGTAAAAATGTGCTGACCAATGATACCAAGGGTTTCCTTTAGTTCCTTGGCTATCTTCTCTGCTTCTGGAATTTCTTGCTCTTCCTCAGACTCCAACTCCACTTTTTCTACTGTGGCTTCACTGTCCAAGAACCAATGTCCTCTAGACAAAGTTATGAGTCTGCTTTGAAGTCATGAATTGGTAGTTCCTTTGGATTCACCATTCTGGAGAAAATATAACATCACAAAAAAGAAGACTCCACCCAATGAGTCACAAGAAACATAAATAAAATCACATTTGTCTTGAGATGTAATGAAAAAGAGTGGAAATAAAATCTCAAATGAATCCTGACTTCCTTATTTGTGTCACAGATAAAAACTCAATTGAAGTGATCATCACATGTGTAGCAAGATATCTAGTGCTCTCTTTCCTTTTAACATCTCTTTTTTATATATTTTTTAACCATAAAAAAATGAAGAAAGAAAAAATGAATGAAAAATAGAAACCTGCTAAATTACAATTTATATCTTGCTTGTGCAATATAACTTATTAAACAAAAAAGAATTGATAATTTTTCTTTCTCTTTTTTTTCCTAATTTTTCTCTTTCTCTTTTTTTCCTCTTCTTCTTTTTGTTTTCTTCTTTCTCCTCCTTTTTTTTTTAATAATAATTTCCTCCACTTCTCTCTCTTCCCCTCCTATTTCTTTTCTTAG
This sequence comes from Ceratopteris richardii, assembly GCA_020310875.1. NCBI lineage: Eukaryota > Viridiplantae > Streptophyta > Polypodiopsida > Polypodiales > Pteridaceae > Ceratopteris > Ceratopteris richardii. The sequence goes on from CM035421.1 coordinate 127,180,413, forward strand.
AAAGAGGATGAGGTAGAGTCAATGGAAATAATTTCCAAGATTTCATAGTTTCCTTCTTGTAAAAATTCTGAATTTTTTTTTCAAGAATCCCATGTGTGCATTAGATGACCATTATGCCTTTTCTTTCATCTGTAACTCCGCATACTTTTGAGCTATTTTAGTATCTTGATGCTTGTTTTCTTCCATTGAATCATATCTAATTTTTTTAACTAATAATACTTGATTCCTGTTAACTTTGTTCTAGGAATAAAACAATCTTCTTTTGATAAACTATCCTTGGAAGTTTTTGGCTTCCATAACCATTTAGTTCTGGAAAATTGTTTTGATGAGCAGTGCTTATATGTACTTTGTTTCCACATTCTTTCTGTCTTGATGCCTATATGCTTTTGATCATTCCACACTTTCCACCTTTCTTCTGCCTTTTCAACACCTTTTGTTTCTTCAATTTCCTCCTGTTTTTTATTGAAGTAGATTTGGTCATGAAGAAGTGGTGTTTGTGATTTCTTTGTAGCTTCTAGTGAAAAAGTAAATCCGTCCAATTCTGAGTTATAGATATCCTGTTGGTTTTCCTGTTCTTCATCACTCAATATAAACATTAAAAACCTTTTGTCATTTAGTGTAAATTTAAGCTTCATGTTTTCAAAATCCAAAATTACTTTACCTTGCCTGAGCCATGGTTGTCCCAAAATCAATTGCTCAGTCATCATATGATCAGGCCATTCTTCACAATCTATTTTCATATGTTCTTCATTGAACTTAACTTTAATAGATGGTGAAGACAAGCTTTGTATTATCTGTCCTTCTAAGGTTTTGATAAATGTTTTACTTTCAGTCCTTTTTAAGTTAAACTTATCCAACAAAACTGAACTGATCAAATTTACTTGTGCACATGAATCTATCAAGACCTTGATTTTCTCATTATGAAAATTCATTGTTATAATAGGCAAATGCTCTCTTACTCTTAAAGGTGTTTCACACAAAAGGACTTCTCTAAGATCCTTGATTTTTCTTATCCTTTCCTTTGCCTCCTGTTGAGCCTCCTTTCTAATTTTTTTTCCTCTTCTTTTTTCCTGTTTTGAGCTTGATGTATTCTTCTCCATTCAGAAACAGTTAATGGAAGATCATACCTTTTTATTCTACATCCACTTATGAAGTTTGGCATGATTTCTCCATCTATATTAGCTAATTGGATAGCTCCATTGTTACTTATTTGATTGATAATATAAGGCCCATGTCCTTTTTTCTAAAATTTCTTCTGATGTTCTTTTAGTGTGTATGCCAAAACTAGATCTCCTTCTTGTAAGTCCTTTTCTTTAATATGAACATCATGATAAGCTTTTTGCCTTCTGTTGTTTGCATATATGCTCATGATTGCTTGAAGTCTAGAAGCTCCTAGTTTTTCCAATTCCACCACTCTCTCAGATAATTCATGTCCAGTCCACTTGTACTGACTCCCCACCTTTAGTGTAGGAATAAGGAATTCTAAAGGCAGAATTGCATTTTGTCCATATACCAAATTAAATGGTGTGGTTCCAAGTGCAGTTTTGTATGCCACTCTATAAGCCCATAAGACATGATTAAGTTGCAAATCCCAATCATTCCTATTTGTGTATTTTGACAACACAGTGCAAAGGACTTTATTAGTACTTTCTGCTAAACCATTGGCTTGTGGGTGATATGGGGCTGACTTTCTATGACTGATCATGAAATACTCAATTATGTTTTCTATTATTTGGTTCAAAAAATGAGTCCCTCTATCACTTATCAATTCAATTGGTAATCCAATTCTAGTGATAATATTTTCATAAAGAAATCTTGCAGTGGTCTGAGCATCATTCCTTTTTGTAGCCCTGGCCTCTGCCCATTTAGTCAGGTAATCTGTGGCTACTAGTATATATTCAGCATGGGATTGTTTTGCTGGAGGGTGTATAGGTCCAATGAAATTCAACCCCCATTTGCTAAATGCTCTTGCTGAAATAAGTGGTACTAATGGCATATTGTCTCTTTTATTTGGTTGACTTACTCTTTGAAAAATGTCACATCTTTTCACATATGTTCTTGCATCAAGAAATAGAGTTGGACACCAAGCAAGTTCAAATGCAAGCAATTAGAGGATCTACCCAAGTCTTCCAATCAAGCTTTAAGGAGATCACAAAGAGAAAGTAAGAAGCCCATAAGGTATGGATATGATACATCGTTAGTCATAAAGCACTTTGTGTACATCACTAAAGATTCTATGGCAGAGGAGCCTTCTTCATTTGAAGAGGCTAAGAAGAAGAACGAGTGGAGAGAGGCCATGTAGGAAGAAGTGGAAGCATTGCAAGAAAATCACACTTGGGATTTAGTTCCCAAGAAACCAGATATGAAGGTAATTGGTTCAAGGTGGATATACAAAGTAAAAAAGAACTCTGATGGTTCTATAAATAGGTACAAGGCAAGACTAGTGGCAAAGGGATTTGCCCAAACACATGGAGTAGACTATGAAGAGACATTTTCACCTCTGGCAAAGATGCCAACAATCACGGTATTGGTAAGTCTTCCTGCATCCAAAAATTTGAATTTATATCAGTTAGATGTCAAGAATGCATTTTTAAATGGTTGGATATCAGAAGGAGTACATATGGTACAACCACCAAGTTTTGAAGATGAAGAAAAATCAAGGTATGTATGCAAGCTTAGGAAAGCACTCTATGGTCTCAAGCAAGATCCTAGATCTTGGAACCATAGGCTTGTTACCTATTTGTAGGATCAAGGCTTTGTAGCAAGCAAGGAAGATTGTTCTTTATTTGTTAAGAAGAATAAATAAGAGGTCATCTACTTATGTGTCTATGCAGATGATATCATTATTACAGGTAATGATTATGAAGGTATTGTTAGGAGGCAGGCTTGCACCTACGAGAGAGAGAGAGAGAGAGAGAGAGAGAGAGAGAGAGAGAGAGCTATGTCACCATAGCTACATTCGTATCAAACAGAAGAAAAATAGTCGCACGCATTCCTATGCACCAAAAAGAAAATCAAGAAACTATAAAATAACTACAAGAAAACAAAAATACATCAAACGCCATCTTGGCAACGAAACTAAGAGGCTTTGTTCATTAGTGTCAAGCCATATTTATACAAATTTGTGGCCTTAAAGGCTCTTCCCACTCAACCTTCTCTCACCCTCCAATTAGACCTTAGTACAATTTAAATATCATCTCAACTCTAAAATAGCCGAAAGGATAGCAAGATACAAAGTGCCCCTAACATTGGCATGCACGGTGGACTTGAACTACCACTATCCCTTGATTGATACTACCCCCTCAACAAGATGAAATTTACATGGAAACCATTTATAGGCTGGGATCCTTTATACAACATGTCATATAAGAAAGAAAGGCTGAAGCATATCTTCTCTAAGCCTTCTCTACAAGTGCTTAAATCCTTGAGCCTCCACATCTCTTGTGCAGTAGGTCTCCAGCACCATCACACTGATTAACTAAAATAAAGTTTCTAAAGATAAGTACTCAATCCAAAATAGACAATCCCCATGTAAATCTTCATAGTGCTAAAGTGATAGCACCTCTCTTGAAATAGAGTGGTCCAACCCCATGTACATAACCAATGTAGTCGCAACCTGTCAATCCAAATTTATATGGGCACACATAATTATGCTCTACCCTTATGAACAATACTTGCAAACAAAAGTGCATGATTAGACCATGGCATGGAATGCAAGTAAGGCTCATAACATGTCCAGAATTATAAGCAATATGTAATGCAAAGCAAAGTGCCTGGAATGAATACAAGGTATGCAAATACATTACACACAACTTATAGATTGTCCTCCTATATGCATACAAATGAAAGACAAGGGTGGCCCAATAATATTGGACATCAATGTGTGGAAAACAATAGGTGGATATATAATATAATCATGTAAACTCAAAGGATTCCACTATGTCCAAGTTGCTTTCTTGTCTACACCATTGCTCCATTGAACTTTGAGCTTTAGTTGTTGGATGTTATCGTTATCGCTCTTGTAGACGCAATATATGTTGCAAAATACAAGGCACAAGATAATGAAAGGCGAGCATGACATATTAACACACAACGAATTAAGGTGTATCAAGAATCATGTTTTGTGAACTTCATTCACATAGAATTCAGAAAAGTGTCAATCATATAGTGAATAAAAGTAAGCGCATATTAAAACCTTGTATCATGCATATAATAATGTACGAGTCAATGCAAGCAACGTTTTTATGATAGAAAAATAAGAGTAATCCATTGAACCGCAATTTGCAAAGGAACACCACCTTAGCTCGATGAGCTTGGCGAGGAATAAGGTTTTATAAAAACAATAACAATCGGTTCTTGCACAACGAAATCTGATACTGAATATAAATCATATGTGCATCATACATCCATCACGAATCATGTAGTTAGACTAACTGTGCTCAAAAAATAGGTTCGAGAACGGGGATTCACAAATATCTCTATTCGTGAACATGCGTTTCTATTCCATACTTCAATAGGAATTAGTGCAAATAGACAATTCATAGACAGTTTGGAATCTTATTGCACAGAGCAATAAGCATATGATTCAGAAATAGAGTGACAATTCCATTATAGTATTGCAATTACAATTGTTGCCACTCTGTGTATCTACCTCCTTCACCACTCTGCGTATCAGTTTTTTCGTAGTCATCACGTCCGAAATCCAGAAACGAAGCCAGTAAAAAAAACTTGTCTCCGCACGTGGTAAGAAAGGAGTAAGGTTGAACTTCACACCGTTTTGAACCTCCGATATTCCAGAAACTCTTGACATCTCCATTATCACAAAATTAGGAATTACAAAGAATAGCCCGACCACATTGGCTGCGAACACTGGTACGCATGATGGATCCGAACCCACTAAGTACAAAATTACATAGAATTTACAGATCATCATCTTGATTCTGTAATTTCGGAAACATTATTCTCTCTATGTCATAGCGCAATTCATTGAACATTTCTCTAAGATTATCTTCGGCTAAGAGCATTTCTGCTTCAAAAAACTTCTTAGAGTCTAAGGATTGTTGACTAAGGCTTTTATAGCTAACTGTGGTAACTTCTAATTCCGAGATTTTCTGTTGAAATCCTTTTATCAGTTTATCAAAAGCTAAGGTAGCCTCAGTTAGTTTAGTCTGAATATCTGCAACATTCTTCGTTACTTCTTCTTCTCTAGCCTGACAAGAAATATCCAAAATTTTGACCTCCTTCTGGAGCTTTTCCACCTCCTCTTTTTATCTGCCAATATGAAGTTGGCATTCGCACAGTGCTGCTTCCATTGTGCTACTTGCACTTCTTTGCATTCCCACCTACAGTGTCCAGTGGGGCGATTACCGGGATTGTTTGGAGTAGGCTGATGGAATCGTCGTCCTCTACCAAAATCATTAAGTTCTGTCTATAACGTCTTCTAGAGTCTACATTCTTTTGTAATTTTGAGTACAGTGAGGCTCCTGTATTGCGTACATCTTGGCTATCTTGCCATGGTCCGGGCTGAACAAAGTGTTTAAAATCTCTTACGTCCCCTTTCCACTTCTGGTTCTCTACTTGTGCAGAAGCTACCAATGTGCTCTATGAATTGAATCTGCAATTATCCAAACTGTGATTATGCATGTTGTAGATTGGACAATATACTTGATTTAGGGCACAATCTGATGTGATATGTCCTGGGTTTTGACAGCGCAAGCAGTACAACTATTGAACCGACTTCGGGGGCTATTTCCCTTCGATTTCACTTCTGACCATCCCCATCTTGGCCAATCACATTTTTCTATCCATACGAGTGGCCAATTCAATAACTTGGTCCAACGTACAGCTCTGGTCCAATGGTAAGACATAAATCTTTTCCTTTATTAGTGGTTGTAAACCATCCACAAAAAACTCGAGAAGTAATTCTTCCGAAGGACAACTGTCATCCATCATGGTCGCCAAATGTTTGGACACTGATCAGCGTTAGACTAACAACACCCAAAAAAAAAATGGGATCTCATGCAAGATACGCAGTTAACTATTTTGCATGCAAACGTACAAACCATTAAAAGGGTGGTGGCGACGACATTTCAAATCAGAGGATGCATTTCTTATTTTGAGAGCCAATAATCAGTGAAGATTTATGAGTTATGATCCCTTGATCACCCATCATGATGCAGACTTGCAATTTGTTACACAAGGAGGCTGGGCATAAAAGGCTCCAAACTCTGCTCAATCCAGTTTATTTGACAAATTTTCGAGCAGAGAGCATACACCGAGTAGAGCGCATACTTCATGCAAAAGTGTCGTGCGTTAGAGCTACAAAAAATGCAGGCCACAACAAGATGGCAGTGTCTTTCTCTGACTGCCACCTTCTGTACATCCTAGAGAAGATCTCAGAGGAGCAGAAGGAGTGGTTTGAATGCAGAGGACTCTTGCAATGTGCCATGAAAGTTATTCGAGATACACCAGATCCGAAGAGTCCTAAAGAAGTGCTCGGGTTTCTCGGGCAAATCCACTGGCATGGCCGACATTTAAGAGGACTAGCGGATATTGCTATCCCGCTCAATAAGTTAGCACATGTACCATCGAAGGATTTTCTCTGGACTGATGAAGCACAGCTGGCATTTGAGGGACTCCGAAAAATGCTCTCGAGTGCTCCAATCTTAAAAGCTCAGGACTAGAAATTGCCCTTTCATGTTTTCGTGGACGCCTCAAATCGTGCAATCAGCAGCGTTCTCATGCAGAAGGAAGATCCGAAGTGGTTTTGACCGGTGTACTATGCTAGTAGAAGACTCACATCAATCGAGCAAAACTATTCGACTACGGAGCGTGAGTGCCTGGGTCTTATTTATTATATTAAGAAGTTCCAACACTATCTCTTGGGCCGATCGTTCACATTTCATGTGGACCACAGTGTATTGCTTTATCTGGTTAAGCAACAAAATTTAGTTGGATGTCTCGCTTGATGGGTGTTGCTATTACAGGAATTTGAATACGATGTGGTTTGTCGCCTTGGAGCCAGTCATGCGATTACAGATTTTCTATCCAGAATCGATCACGGTGAACCTTCGGAGGGCATTGATGATTCTCTTCCGGATGCTGAAGTTTTTACGGTGGCCAAACCGGAAGATGTCCCATAGACTACTCCAACCTGGTACGAAGAAATGGTGAGCTTTCTTGAAAATGGTGTTGCGCATCTCATTTACAGTCGACAACCCGGAGGAAACTTGGATTACGCAGCCAGTGCTTCACTATGATCATGGGGCAACTTTATCATAAAGACCCGATGGGAGTTTGTCTCCGTTGTGTACCTCTGCACGAAGTATACGCTATCATTTCGGAAGCACATGTAGCTGTTGCCGATGGTCATTTTGGTCATCTTATTACAGTCTGGAAAATTCAACAGTCTGGACTCTACTGGCCCACTATATATGCTGACAATCGGAATTGTGATCCTTATGAGCAAACTGGGGAACCTAGTGATGCTCGTCACTTTCCTCTCCAGCCTATTTTACTATTGGAACCTTTTCAGAAGTGGGGTTTATACTTCGTTGGCCCAATTGAACCCCCAATGGTGAAAACATGTGCCCTTTATATGCTTATCTGTATAGACTACTGCACTAGATGGGTGGAAGTGTGGGATACTAAATAGCTCACTACATCCGTTGTGGCTAAGAAGCTCCAAAATGAAATATTTCCTCAATATGGTCTTCCATTGGAATTAGTTTCGGACAGAGGCACACATTTTCTGAATCAATTGATTTCGGAGCTCACAACCAGCTTTCATATTAAACATCGGTTTAGCTCCCCATATTATCCTCGAGCTAATGGTTTAGCCAAAAGTACGAACAAAGTGCTGTTACAGATGCTCCAAAAAATGCTCGTGGATAATACTGATCAATGGGAGATTATTCTTCCCATGGTGCTATGGGCCTATTGCACCTCGTACAAAGTTTCAGTGGGAAGCACACCCTTTAAGTTGCTGTACGGGCAGGAGGCTATTCTTCCATTTGAAGTTGCAGTCCCAAGTTTTCGGATTGTAGTACAAAAGCGTTTAATTCTGGATGAATCTTTTGTGTATCACATGGATCAACTACACCAGTTGGATGAAGTTCGCTATCAGAATTTTCTCTTGCTTCAAGAAGTACAGCGGCAGAAGCGTTGGCATGACCAAAATTTGTGGACTCGTATTTTTTGCCCTGGAGATTTAGTTTTGTATTTTCTTTCTAAGATGAAATGAAAGATGGGCAAGTTGAAATTACGGTGGACTGGTCGGTTCCGTGTGCGGACCGGGTACATTCCAGGTTGCTACACTCACAGGAGAAGTTCTGCTGATGGTCGTCAATGGGTCTAAGCTCCGGCCCTATCAATGCTCACGAAAAAAAAGGGATCTCATGCAAGATGCACAGTTAGCTATTTTGCATGCAAATGTACGAACCATTAAAAGGGCGGCGACGACGATGTTCAAATCAGAGGAAAATATATTGACACATTATCGCAGTGTTTTGGCCTTGAAGACTGTAAACCTATTGCCACTCCTATGGAGACAGGCTTATGACTGATTCTTCATGATGTTGGAGATGCATTTGATGTTGTTCTCTATCAGTAGGTTGTTGGATGCTTGATTTACTTATGCATTACTCAACGAGATATTCAGTTTGTTGTCTCACAGATGAGCAGGTTTATGCATTGCCCGTGTCAAGCATTGGAAGGTGATTAAGCACATCTTTCGCTACTTGAGTGGTACCCGGCTACTTGGGTTGTTTTATCCCAAGGGGGGATCACTACCACCAGATTTGCATGCTTTTTGTGACTCTAACTGGGCTAGTTGCTATGACACTTCTGTGTCCACTCATGGTTTTTGCTTCATGCTTGGTAGCTCATGCATATCTTGGCTGAGCAAGAAGGAGCCTACTATGGCCACTTCCAGTTGTGAGGCTGAGTATAAGGAAACTTTCACAACGACTGTTGAGTGTGTGTGGCTCAGATGCCTTATGGCTGATTTGGGTGTTGGTCAGTCTTCTACCACCACCATCTTCGTTGACAGCCAGAGCGCATTGGCAATTGCGAGGAACCATGTGTTTCATGCTTGCACTAAGCACATTGAGGTGTACTATCATTATGTTAGGGAGGGGTTCTCTACTAGGAGATCAGCTTAGCATTTGTGCCCACGCAAGAGAACGTTGCAGACCTTTTCATGAAGGCTCTGCCTAGGGAGAAATTTGAAGCTTTCCACAAAGCTTTGGGCTTACTTCCCTTTGTGGATTGATTCCACATAGTTTCCCACTTCCTTATACATGAGTGCTAGCTCCTTGTTCACCCCCAAGGGGGATTTTTTGATATATTTAGGTAGTGATGTGTGTGAACACACTAGGACTACTGAGGCACTTTTTTCCCTCTTTAGAAGGTTTTCTCCCCTGGCTTGTATATATGCCTATGGCCCTTACGGGTTACTTATCTTTGTACATTCTAGTGGTAATACATTCAGTATTGCATGTTGTGCTCCAAACTTCTTCTTCTTCCTTGTGGTTCACGTGCTTCCGCTGACGTCTAACTCCAACACTATATAATCACTGTAGGCAACCCCTGAGCCTCATGTTCTTAAACAAGAAGAACATATGTTCTAAAACTAGGAGAACATGTCTCATCTCTGTGGTGGGATCCCTGCCCAAATGCTTCAAAACACCATATAGATTTGCACTTTGATAAACTAGTCAAAGTACAAAGTAGGCAATGAATAATAAGAGTGGATCTAAAAACATCCCTGGCCAATTCACTGGTGTCTTGATCTGCAATCTAGGTAGAAACATGTGAAATGGGTGGATTCCAAGTACTAGTTCATTTCTAGGCATTACTCGTGCCTGAACATAGTACCTAAGATGGGATTGTTATCCCTATCAAGACTTTGAGACCTCTTGATTCACTTGAATTTGATTTGGAAAACTTGAATTCTGGTTGGCTCAAACATCTAATTTGGATGTTTACACAATGGTCTACTCCCATCCAATAGTTTCTTGATTTTTTCACCCTACTAGAGGACTACTTTGTCCTAATGAGTTTAAAAATCATATGTAAAATGCAAGAGAAATTTTACCATTTATTTTGGGTAAGCTATATTATAACTTGACCAATTCAAAAAATGAAAATGGCCCAACTCAGGACACCTTTCCCAAAGACATATTCTTTAAGTCCTTGGGAATTGTCAATCTGATGATCAATTCCTAACTTCTCTATTCTAGAGTATACATGACTCTAGAAAGTCATCAGAGTTATGCTAGAGAATTGAAAGCAAACTCAAATGAATAAGTCATTCTTGGACTTATCATCTTTTGAAGATTGAAAAGATTCTTGTAGAGAACATCTATCTGGGATGTTTAATTTAGTTATCTTGTTCCAACTGTCCAACCCTAGGCTTTTGGAAAAAGAATCAGATACCAAATCTGAGTCAAATCCAAAAGATTTGGAAAGTGGAAAGAAAGGTCTAAAACTTTGTACAACCAATTCAAACTTTGAAGACACATGAACTTGCAAGGAGTCAATTTCTGGATGACTCAAGACTTTAACTAGTCAATATTTCAACGAGGTATTGAAGCATTTTCTCTTGCCCAGCAAAATACTGAGACGAATCCAATTGGCAAAATGTATGCGAAATCGTTACGATGGCACAGGAGAGCCATATGACCACATTGCAAAATTCAAGCAGGTATTCCGAGCGGAGCAAGTCGATGACTTTTTCATGCAATATGAATCCTTTGGGCTAACCCTCACATGAATAGCCTTGATCTGGTTTCAATCCTTGGATCCAAGTTTCTTTGAACATATTGAACAATTATTCCAAGAACTTATTTGGGAATTCACTAAGCGAGGGATCAAGCATAATTCGTCATCCTTAATACATAGTTTCAAACAAGCTCCTAATGAGACAGTAAAAAATGCAGCACGAAGATTTAAGCAATACGTAGCCCGATGCCCTGTGACAGAGAGACTTTCTGAGCAAAAAATGATATCGTTATTTTTAGAAGGTCTAACCAATGGAACATTGAGAATCTTAGTATATGTAAAACGACTACAAACCCTAAGTGAGTGTCTTCAGGAGTGCATAGATTTGGAAGACAACTTAGCTGAGGATCTCAAAACCACACAAGATTCTACTAAATCAGAGGAAACAAGGAGCAATGAAACTTCTAGTTTGAGTTATGTGGAGGAAGTGACAGAGTTAGTGGCCAAGAAATTAGGAGTACAAGGACAAAGGAACTACCAGAACTCCTCCTTGAGAGTACCAATGTTAGGAAGTTGCACACTTTGCGGTGGGGATCATCCATCTCATGTCTGCACCAGAGAAGCATTAGGGTTATCACAACCTTACCCTTACGATAGACAACCGACTCAAGAGCCTAACATGTACTCTTATAGTGAGCAGAAGTACATCAACTACAACACCGAAAACTATCCAATGAATAGACAGCCACGACTATTTGTACCAACCCACTGTAGACCATACGGGTACCCTCCTACAGAACAAGGAAGAGAAGTTCCTAGGTATAACCCATGTCCAAGACCACAAGGAGCAACAAGACCGTATGAACATGGAGGATATAGCCAACCTCAACCTATACCAGGACAACAATCACCCCACCCACTATCTCCGACACAAGGGCAAAAGATCACAATACAAGTTGTTTGTCTTGAGTGTGGCAAAGAACAAATCCTGAGAGATTGTCCCGGACATCCCTCTAGTGCACCAAAGGTTACACCCGTTAATGTAGTAGGCTTAGTGCGGGATTCAGGTTCTAGTGGTGATAATGTGGCTCCTATACACGCAGTTACTAGGGCACAAGCCTTACAACAAACTAAACCAGCTGAGCAATCAGAGCCAAGTGAATCAGGAGAGCCTAGTAAGAGGAAAACAAGAACTTGGAAGGATACTAGAGAGAAGGCCAATCGGAAGTGGACAAAAAAGTTATCCGAACTAGAAGAAAGCTTGAAAGATGCAAAAACAAAAATAGAAGATATTGCCTCTCAAAGCCTCTCGGAGGTCAAAAATCCATCTACACCACCTCATCCCCACCCACCAACCACGATAAATGGACCACCACAACCGGGGTCTGTTCTTGCAGATCCAACCCCAGAAGACTTGGACATGATGTTCAAGGCATACGAGGCTCGACTTCAAGAAGGGCCAACACCTGCAAACCTAGACAAGAGCTACCCTAGAGCAGATTTAGAGATTGAACGGACAAAAATGTGCATTAAAATGGTGGAACTAGCTCAAGCTATGTTCGAGGCCAACCAATCGTTCAATCATACAAAAACTGTTACACCGGGTTTGCACTTTCAGGGCTTACTAGATAGATTAGACCAGTTGGTAAACAAACCACAAGTTTCTTTACCTCCACAGGCTCAACTAACTATTGAAAGAGAAAGCTCATCACCAAAGAAAGTTTATGTTCCTGACTCCATAGATGATGGGGAACCTCTTTCAATTCAACCGCACACTCAAAAGTTCTTGCGGGAAATCCAAGAAGAGAAATGGGCCAAGGAGAAGGATGTTCCCCCTCCTATTCATGAGATTGATGACCTTCATGATCAATTTCCACAAGACATTCCATCTATTTATGGAGAAAAAACAGAGCAACAAGAAGATGAACGATTAGATTTTGAATCTAATTCTTTACAAGAGTTGCCACAGTTCACAGGCCCATGGGAATCTGAATCTCTCCAAATCAGAGCTCCCACGATAGTGATTAGAAATGAAGATTCGGTGATTCCAAGAAACACTGATGTGGTGAAGAACACTAAGGTTCAGTGTCATCTTACGGTAGAGGAGCTGCTCAAAGCAAAACCTGAGCTATGGAATCACGTGAAGGATCAGGTTCCCAAACTTGATTCCCATATGCCAAATGCAAGCTCTAAACAAGAAGTTCCAAAGATACCTCTCGATAAAATAGGAGACATGAGCGAAGGTGAAGAAGGTAATACTTAGGTCACATTGTCTCTAAGAATGGAATATCCACAGATGAGGATAAAGTAAAAGCCATATCGGAGTTGCCGAGACCAAGGAATGTTAAAGAGGTACAAGCCTTTATGGGCCATTGTGGATATTACCGTAGGTTCATTCACATGTATGCAATCATAGCTAAACCTCTTTATTCCTTGTTGACCAATTTTGAGTGGAACGATGAATGTGAAAAATCCTTCAATGAGCTAAAAAGACGTTTGTGCACAACACCAATACTGACAACTCCTGATTGGAATAAGCCATTCCATGTACATGTAGATGCATCCAATTATGCAATAGGATGTGTGTTGTCACAACCCACAGGAGAAGGAAATTTAGATTTGCCTATAGCCTACGCTAGTAGGCAATTGAACGCTGCTGAACGAAACTACACCACAACCGAAAGAGAAGGTTTGGGCATGGTATATGCTATGAAGAAGTTTAGACACTATCTATTGGCCAACAAGTTCAAATTTTTCAATGATCATCAAGCTTTATTATACTTGGTCAATAAACCTTGCAATACAGGACGCTTAGTAAGATGGTTCCTCTTACTAATGGAATATGACATAGAGATGAGACATGTTCTTCTAGTTTTAGAACATGACCATGTTCTTCTTGTTTAAGAACATGAGGCTCACGGGTTGCCTACAGTGATTATATAGTGTTGGAGTTAGACGTCTATGGAAGCATGCGAACCACAAGGAAGAAGAAGAAGCTTGGAGCACAACACGCAATACTGAATGTATTACCACTAGAATTTACAAAGATGAGTAACCCCTTAGTGCTATAGGAATATATACAAGCTGGGGGAGAAAACCTCCTAAAGAGGGAAAAAAGTGCCCCGACAGTCCTAGTGTGTTCACACACATCACCACAAAAATATATCAACAAATCCCCCCTGGGAGTGATGCAGTGAACAAGCAGCTAGCACTCATGTATAAGGACGTACCAAGCTATGTGGAATCAATCCACAAAAGGAAGTAAGCCCAAAGCTTTGCACAAAGCTTCAAAGTTCTCCCTAGGTAGAGCCTTCGTGAAAAGGTCTGCAACATTCTCCTGTGTGGGCACAAATGCCAAGCTGATCTCCCCAATAGAGAACCTCTCCCTGACATAATGATAATGCACCTCAATGTGCTTAGTGCAAGCATGAAACACAGAGCATGAAACACAGGGTTCCTCACAATCGCCAATGCGCTCTAACTGTCAGTGAAGATGGTGGTGGCAGAAAACTGACCAACACCCAAATGAAGCAAAAACCACTAGTGGACACATAAGTGTCATAACAACTAGCCCAGTTAGAGTTAGAAAAAGCATGCAAATCTGGTGGTAGTGGTCCCCCCTTGGGATAAAACAACCCAAGTAGCTGGGTACCACTCAAATAGCGAAAGATGTGCTTAACCGCCTACCAATGCTTGACACTTGGGCAATGCGTAAACCTGCTCATCTATGAGACACCAAACTGAATATTTGGCCAAGTAATGCATAAGTAAATCAAGCATCCAACAACCTACTGAAAGAGAACAACATCAAATGCATCTCCAACATCATGAAGAATCAATCGTAAACCTGTCTCTAGAGGAGTGGCAATAGGTTTATAGTCTTCAAGGCCAAAACACTGCAATAATGTGTCAATATATTTCGTTCACACAAAGCCATTCCACCATCAATGTGCATAAATTGGATGCCCAAATAATGATGCAAATGCCCCAAATCAGACATCTCAAATGAGGCATGTAAATCAGCCTTGGAATCAGCAATATGCTTCTTATGAGGACCAATGAGTAGCATGTCATCAACATACACCACAATGATCAAAAGCACATCATTAGCACACTTAACATATAAGGTGCTTTCAATTGGACTGTTCTCAAAACCATGTGCAATCAGATAGGCATGTATCTTTTTATACCAAGCATGTGGTGCTTGCTTTAAACCATATAATGCCTTCTTTAACCTGCACACTTGGTTTTCATCCCCTTTCTGCATAGAGCCACGGGGCTGAAAAACATACACTTCTTCATGAAAGTCACCATTCAGAAATGTTGTTTTAATGTCCAACAGATGTACATTCCAACCATGATGAAGTGCATAGATGCTCCGAACACTATTCATACGACGTGCAAAGGTCTCATCAAAACCAATGCCTCTTTCCTGTGCATAACCCTTTGCAACAAGCCTAGCCTTATACCTGTCGACTATTCCATCAGGCTTACGCTTCAACTTGTATACCCAGTTAGTGCTGATGGCCTTCTTGCCAGGAGGAAAGTCACATAAAGACCAGATATCATTTTTCATGATAACATCATATTCTGAATGCATTGCAGCCATCTAATGTTCAGAATTTTGTGCTTCATCAAACGAAACATGTTCAATCTCATCATGGAGACTAGAGGCAGCCATAACATAGTAATCTGATGCAAAAGAGGCACTATGAGAGCTTGATCGAGTACGATATGACAGAGGTGCATCTAATTTGTTGTTACGCAAAGTTTGCACTAGTCATTTGGCATAGTTTTTGTCTCCTCAATATCAGCTTTCTCATCAACAAGTGCATCATGTAAATGTGAATCAGAAATGGAATGATCTACATCATCACATGAAAACTATAAAGGCTGAGAAGTTGCCTCATTAGGACCAGCAATAGATTGTCCACCTGTAAAAAGAGGTAGCAAAGTATCATACATGTCTTTGGAGCTAACATATGTCTCCTTCTTACATGAAAGTAAGTGCTGAGTAGCATCTTCCACAAAGACAACATCACAGCTAACCAGAATGCATTTGGTCTATGGATGATATAGACGATAGCCTTTGCTTTCAAAATTGTACCCAACAAAAATACATTTCACTACTTTATCAACCAATTTTCTATGATGTTGTTCATGCACTAATGCATATGCCAAATAACCAAAAACACGCAGATGAGCAACAAATGGATTGCGACCATGCCAAGCAACATATGGAGTGATAGACTGCAGCGCTTTAGTGGGACACCTATTAAGTACATATGCTGCACACATAATAGCCTCAAGCTAGAAACTATGTGGTAAATCCTGACTCTTGACCATACACCTTGCCATCTCCATGAATGACCTATTCTTCCATTCAACAAATTTATTCTGTTGAGGTGTATACGGCACTGTACATTGATGTTTTATCCCATGTTCAACTAGAAATGGATTAAAGTCAATAGACATATATTCCCACCCTCGATCAGAATGGTGGGTGCCCATTTTACATGTTGACAGGTTTTCAGCCAAAACCAAAAATTTTTTGAAGCACATAAACACTTTGGACTTTACTTTGATTGGATATACCCATGCATGCCTGGGAAAATCATCAATGAAAGTCACAAAGTAAAGATAGTTTCCAAAAGAAGATGTCTGCATAGGACCATTGACATCACTATGTACAAGCTGCAATTTTTGAGTAGCTCAAAATTGAACCATCTTTTGGAAAGGAAGAACATTGCATTTTTCCCAAAATAAAGCCTTCACATACATGTTTACTAGGTGCCTCAAGTTTGGGCAAAGAGGACACCATTTAGATTTCTGTAGGCATAACAAACTAGCAAAATTGAGATGACCAAAGCGTGCATGCCAAAGCTTTGCATTTGACATAGCCTGATAGTCATGTGCTACACATGCTGAATCATTCATAGATTTTTCATAATCTATGAGCTTATATAGCCCATGAGATAAAATGCTAGAAGCAATAATCAAATCGCCATTTGATAGATCATGAACTGTAAATCTGTCATCAACAAATTTCACAACAAAACCAATCTTGGCTAAGGTCGAAACTGATAACAGATTCTTCTTGATCCCTGGCACAAAAAAGGCATCTGACAATGTAAAAGAACTACCATCAGTAGTAGTCAGAATGATCTTACCAACTCCCATAACATGATAAGAGGAGTTGTTGGTGCATGTAACAATATTCCCTGTAGGGGCAGGCTCGAGCGAAGAGAAGAAACTATGCTGCGAGGTGATATGTTTGGTCGCCCCACTATCAAAGTACTAAACATCTGAGCCTACTGCAGACATGCACTGCTCATGAGAAGATGGGTCAAAACTACAAACAGTAGTAACCGCCCATTCTTCATCATGCACAAGATTAGTAGACTCTGTTTTTGATGTAGAGGCCTCTACAATAACCATTCCGGCCTCTTTCTTCTTTGCCTCTTTAGCAGCCAGTTTTGGATAGCTCTTAATGACATGATAATTTGCTTTACAGTATTTGCAAAACAAATTTTGTTTTTTTTATTTCTTCTCATCTTTATCTTCCTTCTTCGAATGTGTAGAATTAGCAGATTTCTACTTACTAGTAGAAGAGCTCCATTTTCCTTTGCCCTTTTGACTAGCGAGGAAAGCTTGACCTACAACATCAATAATAGACCTGTTCTGTCTGGACTAATCTTCCTGCAACAGAACAAAAACTAACTCTTCAAATGTTAAGGCATTTGGATTGCCTTTCATCATCAAATGAAGAGTAGAAGCAAAACTCTAATATGAGTTGGGAAAACCATTCAGAACAGTCTACACAAATGAACTGTCAAGAAGGACTTCCTTAGTAGAAATCAATTGTTCCTTCAAATCCTTGATCTTTGTCAGAAAATTGTCCATGGAATCACCTTCATTCATGTACTCACTCTCCAATTGTTTTCGGAGGTAAGCAACATAAGCCTCACTCCTAGGCTGGTACAATGTGGTAAGTGTATCCCAATCATCCTTAGCTATTTTGCAAGAGTGAATGTGAGGGATAATGGCACGCTTGATAGACAAGGCTATCAATGCATGTGCGTGAGCATCTCTGCCATCCCAACGAATTTTCTCTACAGTAGGTGTGGCAAAAACCGTAGCACGAATAGGAATTTGCAGAATATCATCATCTTCGATGCCATCTGCTTCAACTTTAGTACCTGTATTTACAGTACCTATATTTGCAGGTGTAACAGGACGTCTTTCAATACCCTACATAATATTCCATAGTCCTTTTGCGACCAATACATGATGCATCATATAAGCCCATAATGGGTAATTCGTACCATCCAACTTATCCTCAACAGCCAACATATGAAATACATCACTGCTTTCAGCCATGGCCACTGACTAAAATACCTTGACGCAAAAAAATGACTATATCTGAAAAAGTTGAACAGAACTACCCAAACAAGTTCTATGAGACCTGTAGCAGACTTCGAGATGCTTATACTGGCGAATCAAAACCTGTATATATCTTTGGCACAAAAAGACGAAGTAGCTTGCACAAGCACTATGATAGTGTGTTTGGAGGTCAAAATGAGCACATATCGTGATTTTGGCACCACAAAACGAAGCTGTTTTGATCTCTGAAACACCTTGAGTATGCTCACCAAATTTTGTGCAATTTTGAGACTGCAACCAGAGAGGTGTAGACAATGCCCTAGATGAAGCAACGACCTGCTCTGATATCAATTGTTGGAGTTAGTCATCTGCGAAAGCACGTGAACATCACAAGGAAGAAGAAGAAGCTTGGAACACAATATACAATACTGAATGTATGACCACTAGAATGTACAAAGATAAGTAACCCGTAAGGGCTATAGGCATATACAGAAGCCAAGGAAAAAACCTCCTAAAGAGGGAAAAAAGTGCCCCGATGGTCCTAGTGTGTTCACACACACCATTAGCCAAATATACCAACATATAGCTCTATTCTTGAGGACAAAAATATTTTTCCAAGGGGGGAAGAATAGCACACCTGCAAATTATTTTTTTGAGCCTCCAGATAAGTCTCTTGTCAATTTATATGCATCATGTTGCTCTCTTTTTGGATCATCTTGCATATAGGACATGCAATCAGGGACAAGTAAGTATTTTCTTGCAGGTTAGCGAGGAGAGAAATATAAATTTGTCAGGGTGTGTAATACCCTTTTGGTCTACTTGTAGTTATATTGTGCCTATTGACATTGCAAAATTTGTCACGGTGTGTAATCCCCTTTCGGTCTATTTGTAGATAGATTGTGCCTGTCGGCACTGTTATCACAGAAATTGCTTGTCGTAATTTTTTTCGGTTTTTAAAATTGCACCGTTTGTTGATATATTTAGGTAGTGATGTGTGTGAACACTCTAGGACCGTCGGGGCACTTTTTTCCCTCTTTAGGAGGTTTCTTTCCCCTGACTTGTATATACGCCTATTGCCCTAATGGGCTACTTATTTTTGTACATTCTTTAGTAATACATTCAGTATTGTGTGTTGTGCTCCAAGCTTCTTCTTCTTCCTTGTGTTGTTCGCGTGCTTCCGCAGACGTCTAACTCCAACAATTGGTATCAGAGCAGGTCGTCGCTTCATCTAGGGCACCGTCGACACTCCTCCGATTGCAGTCTCAGAATCACATGAATTTTGGTGAGCATACTCATCGTATTTTCGAGATCAAAACAGCTTTGCTATGTGGTGCCGAAATTGCGATCTGAGCTCGTTTTGGCCTCCGTATGCACTATCGCAGTGCTTCTGTAGGCTATTTCATCTTTTTGTGCCAAAGGTATATACCAGTTTCTATTCGCCAGTATAAGCATCCTGAAGTCTCATACAGGTCTAACAGAATTTGTTTGGCCAGTTCTGTTCAACTTTTTGAGATATAGTCAATTTTCTGCATCAAGGTATTTTAGTCACCGGCCATGGCTGAAAGCAGTGATGTATTCCGTATGTTGGCTGTTGAGGATAAGTTGGATGGTACCAACTACCCGTTATGGGCTTATATGATGCGACATGTGTTGGTTGCAAAAGGACTGTGGAACATTGTGCAGGGTGTCGAAAAACGTCCTATCACATCTGCAACTCTTACAACTGCAGGTACTGAAGCTGATGCAGAAGGTGGAAGATGATGATATTCTGCATATTCCTGTTCATGCTACGATTTTTGCTGCACCTACTCTGGAGCAGATTTGTTGGGATGGTAGAGATGCCCAGGCACATGCATTGATAGCTTTGTCTGTCAAACGTGCCATTATTCCTCACATTTGCTCTTGCAGAACAGCTAAGGATGCTTGGGATACACTTACCACATTGTACCAAGCTAGGAATGAGGCTCGTGTTGCTAACCTCCGAAAACAGTTGGAGAGTGAGCACATGAATGAAGGTGATTCTATGGACAGTTTCCTAACGAAGATCAAAGACTTGAAGGAACAATTGATTTTTGTTGATGAGGTTATACCAGATAGCTCACTTGTGCAGACCGTTCTGAATGGTCTTCCTGATTCATATCAGAGTTTTGCTTCTACTCTTTGGTTGATGATGAAAGGCAATCCAAATGCCTTATCATTTTAGGAGTTATTCTCTGTTATGTTGCAGGAAGATTAGTCCAGGCAGAACAGGTCCATTATGAAAGTTGGAGATCAAGCTTTCCTGGCTAATCAGAAGGGCAAAGGAAAATGGAGCTCTTCAACTAGTAAGCAGAAATCTGCTAATTTTGCATATTCGAAGAAGGAAGATAAAGATGAGAAGAAATTAGAAAAGCAAAAATTGTTTTGTAAGTACTGTAAAGGGAATGATCATATCATAAAGAACTGTCCAAAACTGGCTGCTAAAGAGGCAAAGAAGAAAGAGGCTGGAATGGTTGTTGCAGAGGCCTCTACACCAAAAACAGAGTCTGCTAATCTTGTGTAGGAAGAAGAGTGGGCGTTTACTACTGTCTGCAGTTTTGACCCATCTTCTCATGAGCAGTACATGTGTGCAGTAGACTCAGATGTTTGGTATACAGTGGGGCAACCAAACATATTACCTCACAGTGCAGTTTCTTCTCTTCACTCGAGCCTGCCCCTACAGGGAATACTGTTACATGCACCAACAACTCCTCTTATCCTGTTATGGGAGTTGGTAAGATCATTTTGGCTACTGCTGATGGTAGTTCTTTCACTTTGTCAAATGCTTTATTTGTGCCCGGGATCAAGAAGAACCTATTATCAGTTTCTGCATTAGCCAAGATTGGCTTGGTTGTGAAATTTATTGATGACAGGTATACAGTTCATGATTTATCAAACGGCGATGTGATTATTGCTTCAAGCATTTTATGTCGTGGGTTGTATAAGCTCATAGACTATGAAAGATATGTAAATGATTTGGCATGTGCAGTAAATGATTCAAAGACTATGTCAGATGCAAAGCTTTGGCATGCACGCTTTGGTCATCTGAATTTTGCTAGTTTGCTACGCCTGCAGAAATCTGAAATGGTGTCCTCTTTGACCAAAGTTGAGGAACCTAAAAAACATGTTTGTGAAGGCTGTATTTTGGGCAAAATGCAACGTTCGTCCTTTCCAAAAGATGGTTCAGTTCGGGCTACTCATAAATTGCAGCTTTTACATAATGATGTATGTGGTCCTATGCAGACACCTTCTTTTGGGGATTATCTTTACTTCGTGACTTTCATCGATGATTTTTCCAAGCATGCATGGGTATATCCATTGAAGGCAAAGTCCAAAGTGTTCATGTGCTTCAAACAGTTTTTGCTTTTGGCTGAAAATCTGTCAACATGTAAAATGGGCACCTCTATTCTGATCGAGGGAGGGGGGGGTGGGGAGTATATGTCTTTTGATTTTAATACATTTCTGGCTGAAGTGGGATAAAACACTAGTGTACAATGCCATATACACCTCAACAGAATGGAGTTGCTGAACGAAAGAACAAGTCACTCATGGAGATGGAGAGGTGTATGGTCAAGAGTCAGGCTTTACCACATAGTTTCTGGCTTGAGGCTGTCATGTGTGCAGCATATGTACTGAACAGGCGTGCCAGTAAAACGCTGCAGTCTATCACTCCATATGAGTCTTGGCATGACCGCAAGCCATCTGTTGCTCATCTACGTGTTTTTGGTTGTTTGGCATATGCAGTAGTGTCTGAATAACATCCCAGAAAATTGGATGATAAAGCAGTAAAATGTATTTTTGTTGGGTATAGTTCTGAAAGTAAAGGCTATCGTCTATATCATCCACAAACTAAACGCATTCTGGTTAGCCGTGATGTTGTTTTTGTGGAAGATGCTATTTAGCCATTTCTTTCATGTACTAAGGAGACATCTGTTTGCTCCAAAGACATGTATGATACTTTGCTGCCTCTTTTTACAAGTGGACAGTCTAGTGCTGGTCCTAATGAGGCAACTTCTCATCCTTTGCAAGTTTCATGTGATGATGCAGATAATTCCATTTCTGATGCAGATGTACATGATGCACTTATTGATGAGAGAACTGATATTGAGCAGGCACGAACTATGCCAAAATGGCTGGTGCAAACCTTGCTTGACAACAAATTAGATGCACCTCTATCATATCGTATTCGATCAGGCTCTCATAGTGCCTCTTTTGCATCAGATTGCGATGCTATGGCTGCGTCTAGTCTCTGTGATGAGAATGAGCCTGTTTCATTTAAAGCAATCTGAATATGATGCAATAATGAAGAATGGTACTTGGTCTTTATGTGACTTGCCTCTTGGCAAGAAGGCCATTGGCACTAAATGGGTATACAAGCTGAAGCGTAAACCTGATGGTACAGTTGAAAGATATAAGGCTAGGCTTGTTGCAAAGGGTTATGAATAGGAAAGAGACATTGATTTTGATGAGACCTTTGCACCTACATGCCATATGAGTACTCTTCGGAGCATTTGTGCACTTGCAACCCATCATGGTTGGAACGTACATGAGTTGGACATTAAAACTGCATTTCTGAATGGTGACTTGCATGAAGAAGTGTATGTTTTTCAGCCCCGTGGCTTTGTGCAAAAAGGGCATGAAAACCAAGTGTGCAGGTTAAAGAAGGCATTATACGGTTTAAAGCAAGCACCACGTGCTTAGTATGAGAAGATACATGCCTATCTGATTGCACATGGTTTTGAGAATAGTCCAATTGAAAGCGCCTTATATGTTAAGCGTGCTAATGATGTGCTTCTGATCATTGTTGTCTATGTTGACGACATGCTGCTCACTGGTCCTATTGAGAAGCATATTGCTGATTTTAAGGCTGATTTACATGCCTCATTTGAGATGTCTGATTTGGGGCATTTGCATCACTATTTGGACATTCAGCTTATGCAAGTTGATGGTGGAATGGCTTTGTGTCAAATGAAATATATTGACACATTATTGCAGCATTTTAGCCTTGAAGACTGTAATTCTATTGCCACTCCTATGGAGACAGGTTTACGATTGAGTCTTCATGATGCTGGAGATGCATTTGATGCTTTCCTCTATCAGTAGGCTGTTGGATGCTTGATTTACTTATGCATTACTAGGCTAGATATTCAGTTTGCTGTCTCACAGATGAGCAGGTTTATGCATTGCCCAGGTGTCAAGCATTGGTAGGCCGTTAAGCGCATCTTTTGCTACTTGAGTGGTACTCGGCTACTTGGTTGCTTTATGTGTCAAGTCAACAAAGTAGAAAGGGTAAAGACACCAGGTCTTTTGCATCCTTTACAGGTCCCATATCATAGTTGAGATAGTGTATCCATGGACTTTATAGTCAATACCCTTGGAAGAACCAGAGGACATCACGGTGACAACAACAAGAGCCAGGAAGCAATCCACCACGAGAGTTACTCAAAATCAACGTTGACAACCTCTTTTGAGTAGCTCAGAATTTTTGGAAGCTCAAAAAGACACAATCAAGCTGGAATACAAGGAAGAAGTCCATACAAAGGTAGCAATGATAAAATGACGAACCAGACAACTGCCCAAGCCACAATTAGAAGATCGACCACTCGTGTGGATACATGATGGACACTATCTCTCCACACACTACATGGAACAACCACTACAACAAGGGTCTGTTTGGGACGAGAAACTCTAGAGGGGGGGAGTGTTGAAGCTCAAGGTCAAGCTCAAGGTCAATGACAAAGCATGGAAGCGCATCAAGGAAATGGACACACAAGAAGAAGGAGCATGTAGGGAGCTCGAAGAAGCACATGTCAAATTTTCAAAGGAAATCCCTATAAAAATAGTGACTTTTATCACTAAAAACCATTGTAAATACCATTTTCCATTTTTACAACTCCATTTTGTTCAAGCCGAGGAGTCCTCGAGCTTGAGGAGTTTTAGAAGTAGCATCCTACCAATTTTCATAATTTTTAGACTCCATTTGAGCCCCCAAATAAGCCCTGGAACCTAATTTTTAATTAGGCCGGACACTAGGTCTGAACATGGCCAAGATTACTCAAAAAACTATAAATAGGGCTAGAAGGCTCATTTTTGAGGTTAGCTTGTTGTAGATTTCAGCTTTGTAAGAGAGTTCTTTTGTAATCGAAGATCTTCCATTGTTCCACTCTTTGCTCTTACTTTGTGCTCGTGTGTATGTGTATGTGTGTGCATGCTTCTGTGCTTTCACTCACGCACTTGGGCACTTCACTTGCTCATGGTCTTCATACCGGTCCTCACGTCTCCACGGATTGACATTTATGAGGTGAATCTCCTCACGTTGGTACTTGCCATTGTGCTAGAGTGACACCTTGCATAATAAAATCCCTATTATATGCTTTATCCAAGTCAATCTTCCAAAAGAGGAAATCTTGGTCTATCTCTTTGCCAAACCCATGCCTTCCCATATATCAATAAAATACTCTAAAATAGACCTTATTAGTTTCCTATTTGATTGTAGTTCAATAAATGTCATTATAGATGCACGGAAATTTCATGGTTACATATTTCTAGGTCAAATACATGTAGGTCCAAGTGGATGCATCTTGATATCATCATATAGAACCTAGGAACTAAGTTTCCTCTTCATTAAGACACATCACTACATGTATTAGTGCATTTTTCTTATCCGTTTTCCATTAGCACTACCTCTTTCTTAGTACGTTGTTGATTATGATACACTTCTTGGACTTGTTCTTCTTTTTCAAGAACTTGAACAACTATTTACTATGTTTTTGCTTCATAATTCTTGAAATGTCTAGGGTTTCAAATCTTCTTGACAAGTGATCAAGATTCTTCTAAAATCTATTTACCTTATACTCATTCATAGTTAATGTTCCTCTTGATTTCTAAATGGAATCTTCCACGTAATATCCAACGCCTATAATTTTTAGATATATATACGTTTTCTAAATTTCGGCTCAAATTCCATAATGATGGATTTTTTATCTATCTCTTTATAGACTCTACACTCTTTTGGAGTCTCCTCTAAAAACCTAACCATGAAAAATCTCCTTCAAATCATAAATAATTCCATTTAAATACTCTGATTCCTTTTTCCTTTATAAAGAAACTAACTACCCCAAGTATTGAAATCAAATAATGTGGCTCAAATTCCTCATCATTGAATTTCATGGACATGTAAGTTATATTTACTACTATATCCAAATTTTGAGCTTTTTTAAATTTCACTAGCCATGAAACCTTCCTCTTCTTTCTCTATAGCTCTACCTAACCATAAGTGCATGTCTCCATTGATCCATGAAGGGCTCAAATGATGTAGCACTCTAATTGTATAATGTTTTTAGCTCTTTATGGGAGCTTCATTGTGAATATGGAGCATATTTTAAGGTTTATTCCTTTGTGTTGTCTTGTTTGCAAATCTTTGATACTATGGGTATAAAGACCCACTTTCATAATGTCGAGAAGCTTAACTTTTCTCATAAATATCCAAGATCATTTTATAACTACTTGTCTTGCTAAATTCCTAAGTTGTCTCAACCCATAGTTTGTATAAAAAATAATAATTCTCAAAAAATCATTTAATTTCTAGCTCTACAAAGTAGTTTTGCCGAAGTAATTCAGCTACTATCCATATGATTTTTTATCAAATTTTTCTTTATTAAAGAGAAATCTTGTTGATTGATGAATTATTTTATGTTGATTGTGTACTGCAAAAGAACCAGGATTATGACACCCACATGCTAGAGAGATGAATCTCCTCCCAACCATATGCCTCTATATATAGCTCTCTCTAGGAGACTGCCTTCTTGGGTAGTGGATACTAACCATCCATGTTTTGGCCATGTAACTGTGTGCCAAGTGTCCTAGATAACTCGAGTTAACTATGGATGTTTCTAGAAGGCTCTAGATCTCTTTGGGTGAAATACTCTCCCCATGTACCTCATGGGGATTGAACCCAAGACCTTAGGTAGTGATGTGTGAACACACTAGGACTGTCAAGACATTTTTTTCCCTCTTTAGGAGGTTTTTCCCCCCAGCTTGTATATACACCTATTGCCCTAACGGGTTACTCACGTGCTTCTGTAGACCTCAAACTCCAACAATTGGTATCAGAACAGATTGTTGCTTCATCTAGGACATCGTCATCACTCCTCTGGTCACAGTCTCGAAATCGCACGAAATTTGGTGAGCATACTTAGGGTGATTAGGAGATCAGAATAACTTTTCTGTGTGGTGTAGAAATCACGATCTAAGCTCATTTCAGCCTCCGAATGCACTATCCTAGAAGTTGTGCATGCTATTTCATCTTTTTGTGCCAAAGATATATACATGTTTTGGTTCCCCAGTATAATCATCTTGAAGCCTGCTACAGGTTTAGCAAAACTTGATAGGGTAGTTCTGTTCAGCTTTTTGAGATACAATCAGTTTTTTGCATCAAGGTAATTTAGTCAATGGCCATGGCTGAAAGCAATGATGTATTCCGTATGTTGGCTATTGAGGATAAGTTGGATGGTACAAATTACCCATTATGGTCTGATATGATGCACCATGTATTGGTCACAAAAGGAGTGTGGAATATTGTATAGGGTGTTGAAAAACGTCCTATTTCACCTGCAATACATGTATTGAAGCTGATGTGGAGGTCATCGAAGATGGTGATATTTTGCAGATTCCTATTCGTGTTGCGATTCCTGTTGCACCTAATGTAAAGCAAATTCATTGGGATGGTAGAGATGCTCACACACATGCACTAATAGCCTTGTCTATCAAACATGCACTTATTCCTCACATTCGCTCTTGGAGACCAGCTAAGGATGCTTAGGATACACTTACCACATTGTACCAGGCTAGGAATGAAGCTCGTGTAGTGTACCTCCGAAAACATTTGGAGAGTGAGCATATGAATGAAGGTGATTCCATGGATAGTTTTCTAACAAAGATCAAAGATTTGAAGGAACATTTAATTTCTGTTGATGAAGTCTTGCCTAACAGTTCACTTGTGCATATTGTTCTGAATGGTCTTCCTAATTCATATCAGAGTTTTACTTCTAGTCTTCGTTTGATGATGAAAGAAAATCCAAATGCCTTGAAATTTGATGATTTAGTCTCTGTTTTGTTGCAAGAAGATCAGTCTAGGCAGAATAGGTCCATTATGCATATTGCAGATCAAGATTTCCTGGCTAGTCAGAAGGGCAAAGGTAAATGGAGCTCATCTACTAGTAAGCAAAAATCTGGAAATGTTGCACATTCAAAGAAGGAAGAAAAAGATGAGAAGAAATCAAAAAAGCAGAAATTCTTTTGTAAGTACTGTAAAGGAAACGATCATGTCATAAAGAATCGTCTGAAATTGGTTGCAAAAGAGGAAAAGAAAGAGGTTGGAATGGCTGTTGCACAGGCCTCTACATAAAAAATAGGGTCTGCTAATCCTGTGCAGAATGAAGAATGGGCATTTACTACCATTTGCAGTTTTGATCCATCTTCTCATGAGCAGTGTATGTCTGCAGTAGACTAAGATGTTTGGTACTTTGATAGTGGAGCAACCAAACATATTACCTCGTAGCACAGTTTCTTCACTTCACTTGAGCCTGCCCACATAGGGAATATTGTCAAATGTGCCAACAACTCCTCTTATCCTATTATGGGAGCTGGTAAGATCATTCTGACTACTGCTCATGGTAGTTCTTTTACATTGTCAGATGCTTTATTTGTGCCAGGGATCAAGTAAAATCTCTTATCAGTTTGTGCATTAGCCAAGATTAGCTTGGTTGTGAAATTTGTTAATGAGAGTTCTAGAGTTCATGATCTGTCAAATGGAAACATGATTATTCCTTCTAGCATTTTATGTCATGGGTCGTATAAGCTCATAGACTATGAAAAATCTGTGAATGATCTAGCATGTGCAATACATGATTCTCAGGTTATGTTCGATGCAAAGCTTTGACATGCACACCTTGGTCATCTGAATTTTGCTAGTTTGTTACACCTGTAGAAATCGTAAATGGTGTCCTCTCTACCCAAAGTTGGGTGGTAAACATGTCTGTGAAGGCTGTATTTTGGGCAGAATGTAGAGTTCCTTGTTCCCAAAAGATGGTTCAGTTCGAGCTACTCAGAAATTGTAGCTTGTTCATAGTGATGTCTATGGTCCTATGCACACACCTTCTTTTGGGAACTATCTTTACTTCATGACTTTCATCGATGATTTTTGTAGGCATGCATGGGTATATCCATTGAAGAAAAATTCCGAAGTGATTATGTGCTTCAAGCAGTTTCTGGTTTTGGTTGAAAATCTGTCAGCATGTAAAATGGGCACCCTCCATTCTGATCGAGGGGGGGAATATATGTCTTTTGATTTTAATGCATTTCTAGTTGAACATGGGATAAAATATCAATTGTTATAGTGTCGTATACACATCAACAAAATGGAGTTGTTGAACGGAAGAACAGGTTACTCATGGCGATAGTGAGGTGTATGGTCAAGAGCTAGGCTTTACCACATAGTTTCTGGCTTGAGGTTGCTACATGTGCAACATATGTACTTAATAGGTTACCCACAAAAGCATTGCATTCTATCACTCCATATGAGGCTTGGCATGGTTGTAAGCCATCTATTGCTCATCTGCATGTTTTTGGTTGTTTGGAATATGCATTAGTGAGTGAACAACAATGCAAAAAATTGGATGATAAAGCAGTGAAATGTATTTTTGTTGGGTATAGTTCTGAAGTAAAGGCTATCATCTGTATCATCCACATACTAAATGCATTTTGGTTAGTTGTGATGTTGTTTTTGGGGAAAATGCTATTTAGCCATTACTTTCATGTACTAAGGAGACATCTGTTAGCTCCAAAGACATGTATGACACCTTGCTGCCTCTCTTTACAACTGGACAATCTAGTGCTCGTCCAAATGAGGCAACTTTTTAGCCTTTACAGGTTTCATGTGATGATGCAGATCCTTCCATTTCTGATGCAGGTTTACATGATGCACTTGCTGATGAGAGATTTGATATTGAGGAGGCAAAAGCTATGCCAAAATGGCTAGTGCAAACTTTGCATGAGTGAAAATTTGATGCACCTTTGTCATATCATACTCGTTTAGGCTCTCACAATGCATCTTTTGCATCAGATTGCTATGCTATGGCTGCCTCTAGTCTCTATGATGGAAATGAGCCTGCTTCATTTTATGAAGCACAAAATTCTAAAAAGTGGATGGTTGTTATGCAATCAGAATATGATGCTATCATAAAAATTGGTACCTGGTCTTTATGTGACTTGCCTCCTAGCAAGAAGGCCATTGGCACTAAGTGGGTATACAAGCTGAAAGCATAAGCCTGATGGAACAGTTGATAGGTATAAGGCTATGCTTGTTGCAAAGGGTTATGCTCAAGAAAGAGGCATTGATTTTGAGGAGACCTTTGCTCTTACTTGTCGAATGACTATTGTTCATAGCATTTGTGCACTTGCAATCCATCAGGGTTGGAATGTACATTAGTTGGACATTAAAACTACATTTCTGAATGGTGACTTGCATGAAGAGGTGTATGTTTTTTAGCCCCTTGGCTTTGTGCATAAAGGGCATGAAAATTAGGTGTGCAGGTTAAAGAAGGCATTATATGGTTTAAAGCAAGCAGCACATGCTTGATATGAAAAGATACATGCATATCTAATTGCACATGGTTTTAAGAACAATCAAATTGAAAGCACTTTATACGTTAAGTGTGCAAATGATGTGCTTCTGATCATTCACATGTATGTTGATGACATCCTACTCCATCCTTATGAGAATCATATTGTTGATTTTAAGACTGATTTGCATGCCTCATTTGAGATGTCTGACTTGGAGCATTTGCATCATTTGGGCATTTATGCAAGTTGATGGTAGAATAGCTTTGTGTCAAACAAAATATATTGACACATTATTGCAGCATGTTGGCCTTGAAGATTGTAAATCTATTACCACTCCTACGGAGACAGGTTTATGATTGATTCTTCATGATGTTGGAGATGCATTTGATGTTGTTCTCTATCAGGAGGTTGTTGGATGCTTGATTTACTTATGCATTACTCAGCTGGTTATTCACTTTGTTGTCTCACAAATGAGCAGGTTTATGCATTGCCTAGGTGTATTGCAAAACTATTTGAATGATGTGTGTGTGATCTCCTCCCATCCATATATACCCTCTTGTACTCTAAAAATCGCAATGATGTACTCTAAAAATACTAATGATCTGGAATGGTCTAGTGTGAACATGTGGCCATCATTCAAGACTTATTCCCATTACTAACCAAGTACTCCCATTACTACCAAAGTACCTTAGGGTATCCCCCAAGCTTGGGACCTTGGCTAGCTGGCCCTTGTCCCTCACACACATGGGCCGATCCCTATGGATCATATGGACTGATCCCTATGGATCAATGATCCCAGTTGATCACATGCACTCATCGTTGTGGATCAATGTCTGACACTCTCTCCCCCTTCTAAAGATCATTGTCCTCAATGATCAATGAGGAAAAGTACTTGCAAACTAGAGGTTCTGATTCCCAAGTAGAGTCAATAAGTGGTAATCCTCTTCATGCTACTAAATACTCCTGGATGATACTATTTCTCAATCGCTTTTGTCTTCGATCTAATATCCTGTCTAGAGATCGATCCATGCTATTACTTTCCTGCAAAGAAGCAATACCTTCTATTAGATTATCATCCTTGAAAATATAGTTTCAATGTTTACTAACATGAAACACTAGATGCACTCTACAATCTGGAGGAAGATCTAATCGGTATGCAACTTCACTTAGCTTTTTAACTATCTCCCAAGGTCCACAAAATCTTGGTGATAGCTTACTACACTTCACTGTGGAGAGTGAAGTAGACCTAGCTGGTACCTGATGAAAGAATCTTCCTATCAACATACTCTTTAGCCCTATTCGTGGCTTGCTACATCTTGGCTTTAGCTATTTCTAAATTTTCTTGGACATTTGCTAAGAACTCGAAATCACTAGGACATTTTTGTGGCATGCCTATGGTACTGAGAGCATTGGGATTCATGCCATAGTTCATCTCAAAAGGAGACATATCTATCACCTTGTTAGACCTATTGGTATAGTTAAACTCAAGTAGTGGCAAGTAACTATCCCAATCTATCTATCTCTCTGACACATATGCCCTTAACATGTCCTCTAAAATCTAGTTGACATGCTCCGTCTCATCATCTGTCTGAGGATGATTACCAGTGCTCATCTTTAATGACACCTTCAGTTTGTCAAATACAAACTTCCAGAAGTTTCCTATAAATCTGACATCCCTATTTGAAACTATGGATGTCGATAACCCATGCAATCTGAAGACATGCTAGATAAACAACTCCACTACCTGTGGAGCTTCTATCATCTCCTACATGGGTATGAACTGATCCATATGGACCAAAGTAATGATCCCTGTGGATCATCAATCTGTCTATCACAACTAGGATAGTATCTCGCTTCCTTTGGGTCGTGGTAAATTAGTGCATGGGTTGGAAGAAGAATGTGCCTTGTGCACGGCCTTGTAATGTAGCCCTATGCATGCATACTTGGGAAATACATTGGAAGAATTATGGTGCAAGAAGTTGGGTCTTGAGCTAAGTGCTCAAGGGAATGCCGACGAAGAGGTTTCCTAATCTATCATGGTTATAGTGTTGTTGAAGCATACATGTCTTACCATGGTGAAAGGTCCGTTGATCTTCATCTCTTCGTGTTGTACTTCCATCATGGTGTTTGACCATTGGCTTGTCTTTGTTGATGGATGGATTTGTTGATGGTTCGCTGATGCGCGTCTTCAAGCACATAGTTCTCTTCTTTCTTTTCTTTTTTTCCTCTTTTTTTTTGAACAATATCACAAAATAGGAAGCAAGAGGTTAGTACCAACAAAATATTTTACATATGTCATATATGTATCATATGCCTGGGATTCTCAATTGTGTCTATGCACGGCCGTGTAGGGAGGCCCTATATTAATGCATACTTTGGAAATGCATGACCTGAATGGTGCAAAAGACAAGGTTATGCCAGAGGCACATGGTTGTTGCACGTCGAGGCTTTCAATGTTGTTGGATGTTGATGTAGTCTTAGTTGGAGGTAGCCCGTGGATCTTGAAATGATGTAATCCTTCTTATAGGGATCCATTTTAGGATAATATTTGGCCCTATAGACATAGCTTCTGTCCTCTTTATCTTTGGGTGGTTTCGAAATTTTGGTATCCAGCGTGGTTGGCCCTTTGGCTCTATGGAAGCTACTAGTACTTTTGGCTTCCAAACCCATATCCTTGATGGTTTTCTTTTCATTACGGGTGAGGAGATGAATTTATCTTCTTTTGGTCTCTGGCCTTGGTTGTGACTCTTGCTTCTCCGTGGTTTCCTTGCTGAGATTTTTCTCGTGAGGGAGATCGGTGATGTTTGTGCATGAAGGAGTTCCTTGGGTACCCAAATGTGTAATTGTCCTTGTTGAGCTACAACTTATTTCTTAGGCACCCAAATTTGTACGTTATTATGGTCGGCCTTCATCGATTGCTTTGGTACCCACATTTGTCGAAGACCGTGGGATTGAGTTGGTCCTCGTTTCTTGGTGCTTCTTTTAGCATGGTTAGCTTGCTTTGATGGGAATGGTTGTGGCAAATCTGGTGGTTGTTCTCCTTTTCGTACCCAAATCTGCTTCATGCTTTGAGCTTCTTTCTTCTTGAATTCTACCTGTCTAGTTGATATAGCCGATGTTTTTTTTTTGCTTGCCTCTTTGGTCGAGTTATGCTTGCATTAGGCTGTGAAGAAGAAGAGAGGTTTGTTGGCCTTTGAGCATGTGCTTCCATGATTGAGTCCTTTTCGGAAGAACTAAGGGAATCTGTGACCTTTGGATTTGTGAGCATGCAATTGTCTAATTCTAATGTAATGCATTGTTCCTGTACCCAAACTTGAAGAAGTTGACTTCTTAGGTTCAGGTTGATTGCATGGTCGTAAATCCAATCTTGACCTAAGACAAGTGGCTCTATAAGGTCCTCATTGTGACATACTAGCATTTTGACTTTCATGGGCATATCTTGAAGGTAGATGGGAAGTTCCACCTCGCCCAAACAAGGGGTTTCCACACCTCCCAAACCTATGAGATAGGCTTCTATGGGCTTGATGTTCACTTGTAGATCTTGGCAGTATGAAACTCTAACTGCATTAGTTGCTGCCCCTGAGTCAATCAATGCTCTCACAGTCCTTACATCCTTCCCTTGTCCTACTGCTATGTGCACAAATGGACGTCGATCATTTATTTGAGAAGCAAGTGCACTTGATGTTTGACACATGGCCATGTGGTATCTTGGGGCTTCAGGGTTAACATCTAGGCCTAGGCGTCTTAACTAATTTCTCCTAATGCGTTCTCTCACCTCTGCCTGTGCTTCTTCTCTAACCCTTAGCTCTTCTTCTTTTCACTTCTTAGCAGTGTTGAGTCGCTTCAGCATATCCTCTGTAAGAGGTTCTTGATATAGCTTGACTCGACAACCACTGATATAGTTGGGCAAAATATCACCTTCTAGTGTGGCCAATTGAGCTGCACCGCTAGTGGAAATTCTATTAATGATCATGGGTCCATATCCTCTTTTTTCCAATTTACGGGCATGTTGCTTTAATGTACAAACCAACGCTAGGTCGCCCTCTTTCAAGCCTTTATCTTTGATATGTGCATCAAAGTATGCCTTTTGTCTTTTCTTTGCAGCATAGATCCCTGGAACCGCTCGTAGCCTTGTCTCACCTAAGCGTTCTAGATCAAAGATTCTAGAGGATAACTCGTGTCCATTCCACTCATGATCTTATGCTACTTTTAAAGTTGGGATTAGGAAGTCCAATGGTAGCACAGCATTTTGTTCGAAGACCATCTAAAATGGGGTGGCATTGAGTACCGTTTTGTAGGCAACTCGGTAGGCCCAAACAGCATGATGAAGTGGTTTGTCCCAATCAGAGCGTTTGTTATTTACTAGTTTTGTCAATACATTACATAGGATCTTGTGTGCTCTCCGCTTGTCCGTTAGCTTGTGGATGATAGGGGGCAGACTTCTTATGTATCACCAAGAATTCTTGGAGAAGATTTTCGATTACTTCATTCAAGAAATGTGTGCCTCTATCACTTACTAACTCTATTGGTAATCCATATCTCGTGAACACATTCTCAAATAAGAACTTTTCCGTTGTTTGAGCATCGTTCTTTGCTGTGGCTTTGACCTCTACCCACTTTGTGAGGTAATCTGTGGCTACAATGATGTATTCTGCATGGGAGTTTCTAGCTGGGGGGTTAATAGGACCAATAAAGTCTATACCACACTTCGAGAATGCACGTCCTCCCATCATTGGCCTCAAAGGCATCTCATCTTTTCTAATAGGATATTGGGCACGTTGGCATGTGTCGCATTTCTTCACATAGGTATGTGCATCCATATGAAGAGTGGGCCACCAAAGTCTTGAGAATAGAATGGTCTTGATTACTCGATCAGGACCAAAATGTCCGCCTGCAACACTGCTATGGTCAGTTTCTAAGACTTTCAAATAATCTGATTCGTGAACGCACAGTCTTAAGTAACCATCTTTGCCTCTCCGATATAGGTTTTCACCTACTAAGGCATAGTCTTTAGCCTCTTGCTCCATGCTTCGTCTTCTTGCTAGACTAGCCTCGCTAGGTAATGTTCCTGATCTCATAAATTCTACCAATGGAGCACTCCAATCTGGAATTAATGATATGTGATAAAGAGTCGCATGCTCCACCGGGGGTCTCTTTTGGCACACTGGACAATTCTTGATCCACCCATGAATTTCTTTGTCCATGCTAGGCCAATACACTCCTAAACGTTTCAGATTTTGCAGTGTTCGTAGTTTAGAATAGTGATTCCCTAGAAATCCTTCATGGGCTTGTTGCAACCAACTAGTATGTTCATCGTCCTCGACACAACAAGCAAATACACCCTCCATATCTTGTTTGTACATGCTTCCTGCCAATATTTGATAATTTTGTGATCGTACAATTTCATCCTTGTTCGTCTTCACCTTCTTATTTGCGGGTCCAAAGGTTAGGACTGGTACCAACTTATTTGCCCATTTAGGAACAACTTCTAGATTGAACAGATAAGCATCGGGTAATTCATCAGTCACTCCTTGCGGTGGCTCTCCTGAAGTTATGCGAGAAAGATGATCCTCTTTGAGGTGGGTCTTACCTTGCCTAACAACCACTCCTGCCCAAATGATTCAAAACACCATCTATGTTTGCATTTTGATAACTAGTCAAAGTACAAAGTAGGCAATGAATAATAAGAGTGGATCTAAAAATATCCATGGTCAATTCATTCGTGTCTTGATGTGCAATCTAGGTAGAAACATGTGAAATGGGTGGATTCTAAGTACTAGTTCATATATGGGCGTTACTCGTGCATGAACATAGTACCTAAGATGGGATTCTTATCCCTATCAAGACTCTTAGACCTCTTGATTCACTTGAATTTGATTTGGAAAACTTGAATTTTGGTTGGCTCAAACATCTAACTTGGATGTTTGTACAATGGTCTACTCCCATCCAATAGTTTCTTGATTTTTTCACCCTAATAGAGGACTACTTTGTGCTAATGAGTTTAAAAATCATATGTAAACTACAGGAGAAAGTTTACCATTTATTTTGGGTCAACCGTACTATAACTTGACCAATTCAAATTCAAAATGAAAATTGCCCAACTTAGGATACTTTTCTCAAAGAATTATTCTTTAAGTCCTTGGGAATTGTCAATCTGATGATCAATTCCTAACTTTTGTATTCTAGAGTATACTCGACTCTAGAAAGTCACTAGAGTTATGCTAGAGAATTGAAAGCAAACTCAAATGAATAAGTCAATCTTGGACTTATCATCTTTTGAAGATTGAAAAGATTCTTGTACAGAACATCTATTTGGGATGTTTAATTTAGTTATCTTGTTCCAACCGTCCAACCCTAGGCTTTGGAAAAAGAATCAGATACCAAGTTTGAGTCAAATCCAAAAGATTTGGAAAGTGGAAAGAAAGGTCTAAAACTCTGTGCAACCAATTCAAACTTCGAAGATACGTGAACTTGCAAGGAGTCAATTTTTGGATGACTCAAGACTTTAACTAGTGAATGATATTTCAACAAGGTATTGAAGCATTTTCTCTATCTTCAAGAGAAATAAATTGGACTCTCAAAACAATTCAGAGCAAATCTAAAATATCATCCAACCACAAGATGCTAGTGTGATATCTAACATCAGTGTGTCGACCCACTAAGGTTCTATTGATGAGTTTTTACTCAAATAATGCTTCACTTGAGACTAAGTTCATGTCTATATTCAATCTTTATGACTCCTTACTAGGAATGCAATTCTTGTGCATTTCTTTAAGTCAAAGGATTGAATTTACCAAGTTATACTAGGAACTTGGTGCTTGACTTAGTCAATCCATCCTTAGTTGAAAGGGTCTTTTCAATGTCAAAGTCCTATTTCTTCAAAAATTTATCAAATATTTATATATCATTAACACTTTATCTTGAAGTGTTCCATAATTTGAATAAGAACAAGTATGTGCCTTATTTGAAAAAGAAGATCTTGGAAGTTACTTACTTCATATCTTCTGCTTCCTTGATCTTGAACTATCTTGAGATCATTTTTATTATCCTCAAGGGCATTAAAACTTCAAACTTCTTCTTTGAAGTTTTAATGCCCTTGAGGATTAAATCTAACTCCAAGATTCATACCAGGACTAAAAGATAATTATCATCCCACTATCTGATGCCCCATACCATTTTTCCTACATCAGTCTGAATATAAAATACGGTGTCCCATACCACCCTATTTTATATTCACATTGATGTGTGAGTGATATTTATCCTTAATTCTAAACATATCTTTATAGAGTACCTTCTCACTTCAATTTTTTAAAAGAATTTTGAAGTATCAGGCATTATCTTTAACTTGATATTCTAGGTTTTGATTCCTTCACACAATCCTTTTGTGATCTCGTGCTTGCCTTGGAAACTTGAAAACCTCTTGATAGAATATCCATTATTTTTTTGCTAGAGTTTCAAATGAAAACCAATTAGAATTCCAAGTACTTGAATTTTCATAGATTCAAGTCCAATTGATTTATTCTTGAACAATTTTTAGTGACAAGAGCTTTTTACTTCTTGTCTTTATATTCCTCTTACTGATGCTTTACCTAGTCCAATTGGGACTTTACAGGAATCTCTCTACTACTTAAGTCTAAGCATCCACTCATGCTTTTTGGATTGTACCAAAATCCCTTTAAGGATAGGTAAACATTATGTTTTACCTCCCACAGACTTAATTACCATCATGACGGTTGCAGACTACATACTTGGAATATTTCACTCTATTCAGACTTGGAATAGCTTACTCTTCTTATAATTTTCCATTGGATAAATGGAACCTGAGTGAAAATTCACCAAATGGAATTTTATTACCAATACTTGGGCAAACTTCAAAGTAGTTCCAATCGCAAGTTCTTGGAGAAACATTGCCAAGCTTGATCAAATCTTGTTGATTATATGATAAAATAAATACTTAGTCTTTATCGTTAAGCTCTCTCAAAATTTTCTAGCACTTTATAGCTTACCTGTAGGATTTACAAAGATCTTTCCCTCATCTCAAGTTCGTGCATACACTAATGGCTTTAAGATTCTAAAGCTCATAATCTCATCAATATTGGTACATATTTAAGTTAGACCAATAATTGGACTTAAGTACCACTATCGATGGTTTGGGAATTCTTGGGAACTAAGCTTTGGACTTCATCCACTCTTGGAGGATCTGCCATGTCATATTTCTAGCATCCTCTGCTATAATCAAGTCTACGACAAATCAAAGTTAAATCGGGAAGTACTCTTGTGAAATTGTGCATTATTGTTTTGATTTTATCACACACCACTCACG
This sequence comes from Ceratopteris richardii, assembly GCA_020310875.1. Taxonomy (NCBI): domain Eukaryota; kingdom Viridiplantae; phylum Streptophyta; class Polypodiopsida; order Polypodiales; family Pteridaceae; genus Ceratopteris; species Ceratopteris richardii. The sequence goes on from CM035421.1 coordinate 127,218,481, forward strand.
TTCAAAACTCTAAAGAGAGTTAATAATGAAATGTGTGCAATGGAGGGTACTTCAAGTTTCATTGCACTTACGAGTAGCATAATCGTATTTATGAATGTTTTGGTACCATTTTCATTGGTATCTTCATTCATGTTTAGACCACCTATAGCATCACATGCATCGCATGCATTTGCAAGAACGATTTTAATTCTAATTCATGCACTTGATGCATAAATCGTAGAATCAACGACTTTAGCTTTAAATGTTGAGGATACCACATAGCAAGGGGAAACCAACACTACTTCACATGAGAGGAATGAATTTGAAGATAGGTTGTTGAAAGTAAATCAGGACCTTGAACATGTGTCCAATGTCCAGATTGAGGTTGCAAAGCTTCCTCAATCCATTGATGGGCTTTTAGAATCATCTTCGAGCCATTTTGGACTTACTCTAGAAGCCCAAAGATGAAGGTACGATTATCCTTGGTAGCTATACTAGTACACTAGCGACCTCTCCTATGTTTGTTTGTTTTGGAAAAGGATAAGGAACATACATCCATTTCCTAAACAAACTTGTTTCCCTTAAACTAGCAATTTGAGTTGTCTCAGTTTTGATGACTCCTACCACTCCACTTTTTGCAAACACTTCAGGCCAATCAGTAGGTGTAATCCATCCATAGGATCTTTCTTTAGAGAAAGATCTACATCCTCCTTACTTCTCAGGTGAAAATAAGGATCAAAATTAAGGATGCAATCTTAATGTTTTTCGGAAAAGTGGAATGATGTCCACCTACTAAAGAACAATCCTGAACTTGTGCAAGTGGTAGAGGCTAGTTTGTTGTTACGACCTGAGGCATATGCATGGTGGATGAGTTTCTCTGAGACTCATAAAAAATCATCAACTTAGGATGAATTCACCCACTTCTTCCGAAAGAGAGTGTCTCCCTAAGAATGAGGAGGAACACCATTGGGAGACTGGGGATTGAATTCATCATAAGGGAAATTAAACATCTTCAAGATATAGATGTTTATTGAAGAAAGTTATCTAGAAAATAACTTTCTGGCATGATAAAGTCTAGAAAAGGATGGGATGCCTAATCCTAAAGGTGGTTGTTTAACATGTACGAGGAGCAAAGCATTAGCTTTCTTGACACTCCTATACAGATGCACTAATTCAGGTTGAAAAGTCAAGAAATTCTTTCAAAAAGTAGTACAAAAGATTCCCAAATGAATCAATTGCTGAAGTTATTTGACTCCTAAAAATGAATCTCAAGTACTTCACGAATAAAATTCTCCCTCATAGTCAGAATGGACTTCTTCAGGATAGTTTGATATCAAGTAGTTCCCAAGAAGTCCCAAACCATCGATAGTGGTACTTAAGTCCAAAGGTTGATATCACCTAGAGGTATATCAATATTGATAAGATTTTTATCTATAGAATCTAGAAGGCATTAGCATATTCTTGGACTTGAGATGAGGGAAAGATATCTAAAATCCCATGGGTAAGCGAAGACGCTTTTGTGAGTTTAAGAGATCTTAACATCCACAGACTAAACACATTCTAGTTAGCCATGATGTTGTTTTTGTGGAAGATGGAATTTAGCCATTACTTTCATGTACCAGACACTAGTTAGCCCAAAGGATGTGTATGATACTTTGCTACCCCTTTTTATAGTGGACAGTTAGGTGCTATGAGAAGAGATGGTGATATAATCCAAAGATGACATTGGTGCTGCAGTAACCTGTGCTACGCCTGCCAACTTTCACTCCAAGGATGCTTAGTAGACACTTTGATCTTGCTAATGATGCAATAAAACTTCATTAGTGATTTGGAAGATCATTCTCCAATTGATTCATTAAAATAGATAAACCAACAGAAAATGGAAGATCAAAAAACTTACTATTTTGGGATGGAAAGGACTCTGCTATTTTACTTAGAACTCATAGTCTGCTAAAAATAAAAATTTGCACACATTCAATTGAATATATAATGAATCTAAAGCAAAAAATTTGATGAATTTTAATAGACTATACTAAGAGAAATCAATTAAGGAACATTGGGGTTGTTGGAGCAAGTCCATGACAAGCCTAAGTATTGGCTTGAGTCCCACAAAGACATAGAAGAAGCTTTAAAATGAAGACAATGTAAAGTTCACTTGTGAAATACCTCTTGTAACTTTTTAAAGTTTTACTTGTTGTAAACGTGAAAGAATCTTAAGTGGTTGAGTCCACTTGATCAAATGAGGAAAGAGAAGCCAGGAATTCGTGATTGATGATAGTTGGAGAATTAAATCAATCACGAATAGATTGAAGAGTGATTGAGGGAGGTTAGGCTCCCAAGATCAACTATAAATACATGGCAATTTTAGTCATGGTCAAGAGAAGACCTCCAAGAGCTGAGCTTTATGCCATATCAAGGTGTGATTTCAAGGTGCACATATGTATCAGTAAGTCCATTGTATTGTACAATCAATATACTTTCATTTTCATGATCATTTGAGTTCATATCTTCATGTTCTTGTGAAGTGTACTATTCACTACCTTATCTCTCAGTTTTCTCTGTCACATTGCAGAGATGATTTCTCTAAGCTTGGTGAATCCTTTTCAGTTTGGCAAAGTTAGCTCTCTAAGTCTATTATACGCTCACCAATTTTCATTACAATTGGATGTTTCAATCTTCAATTATGATCATTTGAAGTCAACGGTGTCACTTGGTTTTCTTCTTTTCTGGTAGCACTCTCTCAAAATAGTCATTTTGTCAGAGCTGATTCTCAATGTGTACTTAAATATTTTCTTTTATTTAAAGCTTATTAGATTCATCATACTCTCTAGTATATGCCTACAAAATTTCATAATCATTTGATTCTTAAAGCTTGAGATATTGGCATTTTACTGATCACGTGTCTGAGTACTGTTGCAGCCCGAGAAAATCGAGGTCATCCTATGACTTGCTAAGTTTGTTTCTCTTTGTATAGTTCATCTTTTTTTATCAAATCACTCCCGATTGTTAGCTTACTAAGTGTATAAGAGTTCCCCAAAAGGAATTAAGTTAATTGCTGCTGTGGCCAGAGAATTGTTCAAAACTTTGGACAAGTGTATGAATATAAATAGCAAGTTTTTGGCTCTTGAATCTACTCCACCTTATCTATTTTTATTCAACTTTTTGAGAGTGATCTTCCAAGGTACATAGGGTGTCTAATACATCCTTTGGCAAGCTAAAAGGGCCAACCACATAACTCTAGAGTCCATTTGGCTGGTGTAGTGCAAAGTTTTTGCAGCACCACTTCATCTTCATCAACTACAAATCCATCTCTTCACAGTGGTATCAAAGCAAGGTTGGACAACATGACAGATGGATTTCCTTCATCAATTGACAAATTGGATAGAGGTAACTACTCAGCCTGGTCATTAAGGATGGAAGCTTATCTTCAAGGAAGGAATTTATATGGTTATATAGCTAGAGATGAAGTTATGCCAAGATTCAGGAACAAAAGTCAACCAACACAAGAAGAGCAAGAAAGATTGAGGACATGGTGCTCTAAGGATGCACTTGCAAGGTCTTATCTCCTCAACTCTATCTCAGATTTTTTTTTCCTCACATTAGAAGTTTTAAAACATCTCAGGCAGTGTGGAATGCACTTGAAGCCTTCTTCTCTTCAAGTACAAAGGCTAGGAAGCATAAACTATGGCTAGACTTTACAACTCTCAAGAAAGCTCTTGTCACAAAGCTCAAGGACATAGCAGATCAGTTGGGAAGCATTGGAGAGGTAATAGATGAAGAGCGAATTGTAAGGCAGGTCATCAATGGCTTGAAGGCAGATGACAAGTGGGAAGCATTCACCACAGCTATGGATCTATACATGGATATGCATGTACCAGATTTCAACACACTCATAGGACAACTACTTACTCAAGAGGCCAAGATTATCAAGAATGGAGAAAGCTCCAAAGGTAATCAACCTTCAGCTTTGTATACTGATAAAAGCAAGTCCAAATAAAACAAAGGAAGAGGAAAGAAAGTGGATGATGAAGTAGGTACACATCAAGATAACTATGTAGGTAGAGGAAGACATGGTAGAGGTAGAGGTAGAGGAGGAAGGAAGACAAGGCAGGGGGAGATTCCAAGACTCTAATTCATGCTCTATTTATGGATTAACTAATCATACAACTAAAAATTGCTTTAGGAATTCTAGGAATCAAAGAGGCAAAGGCTACAATAGAGGAAGTTATGGCTACTCAAGAGGAAGGTTCAACAATTACCATGGCAACTACAACAATTACAACCATTCAAACTATCAAGGAGGCAATAGGGGAAGAAGATACTTCAATTACTACACAAATCAAATCATGTGGTAGGAAATGTGGCCCTCCTATCAGATTTAGAAGATCCAAGGAACAAGCACGAGGTACAAACAGGAGATGATACAAGACACCTTGTGGAGAAAATAGGAAATGTCAAAGCACCTGATGGAAACATCAACTTACTCAGTAAGGTACTCTATGTCCCTACCATTACAAAGAATTTGATAAGTGTTGGGCAGATAGTAGAGAAAGGGTTGCAAGTCAGGTTCACAAAAGCAGAAGCATTTGTTGAAGATCCAAGTCAAGGATTCAGAAGAATTGCAAAAGGTGAAAAGACAGGTAGATTGTTCACATTTGAATTACAAGACACTAGAAACATTGCTCTCTTTAATTATGGTAGTCAGACACTCACAGAATTGGAAGTATGGCACAAAAGGTTAGCACATATTGGTGAAAGGTCATTAAAGCAAATTTGCAGGGACCAAAGTGTACTTGGACTCCCTAACTTGTTAAAACAACACATGATTTATAAGTGTAGTGCATGTCAATTTGGAAAGTCTCACAGGTTACCATTCATGAAGAAAGGATATATGCATGGAGATCTCTTGGAGTTGGTTCATACAAATGTATGGAGACCTAGCAAGGATGCTTCAATATTTGGATCAAGGTATTATGTCTCCTTGATTGATGACTGCAGTAGGTGGACTATATTATACTTTATGAAACACAAAGATGAAGTATTTTCATGCTTCAAAAGATATTTCGCTCTTGTGGAGAATCAAACAAGTAAAACACTAAAAAGGCTAAGGTCAGATGGAGGGGGAGAATACTTCTCCCATGAATTTGACTCCTTTCTTCAAGAAAGAGGAATCAAAAGAGAGTTCACTACAAGGTACAGTCCTGAGCAAAATGGAGTGGCAGAAAGAAGGAATAGGACAATTGTTGAAGCTGCAAGGTCTATGCTAAATGAAAAGTACTTACCTAATTACTTATGGGTTGAGGTTGTATCCACAGCCACTTATTTGATTAACAGGTTACCTTCAAAATCACTTGATGGCATGACACCATATGAGGCTTGGAATGGAAGAAGACCAAGCTTGGATCATTGTAAGATTTTTGGATGTGTTGCTTTTGCTCATGTTCCTTCATAGGTTAGAGGCAAGATGGATCCCAAAGCAGAAAGGTGTGTCTTCATTGGATATGACAACAATCAAAAGGGCTACAGATTATACAACCCAACAACCAAAGGATTTTTGGTGAGTAGAGATGTAGTATTTGATGAGAATAGTTCTTGGTATGAAGATTCATGTAGAAAGGTCAACCTACCTTATGATCTTGAAGAAGATTTTCCAAAACTTGTTTAGTTCTTCTAAAATTGAAGAGCAGGATACCTCAAAAGATGATGAAGCAACTCAGTATGAAAAAATCAAAATGTGGAAGTCTAAAGGTAAAGCAAAAATACAGGAACTTGGACAAGAAGCAGAATCATCACATCATGGCCTAAGAAGGTCCATGAGGGAGAAAAGAAAGCCATCAAGGTATGGGTTCGATACTTCTCTAGTCACTAAACATACAATCTATCTAGCATAGGATATAAATCAAGAGGAACCTTCAACATTTGAGGAAGCAAAGAAGAAATCAGAATGGAGGCATGCAATGGAAGAAGAAATCGAAGCTCTTGAGGAGAATAACACTTGGGAGTTGGTTCCCAAGTCTCCATCAATGAAAGTGATAGGCTCAAGGTGGATCTACAAATTGAAGAAGAACTTAGATGGCTCCATTAATAGGTATAAGGCAAGGCTTGTGGCAAAAGGCTTTGCACAAACTCAGGGAATTGATTATGAGAAGACCTTCTCTCCTATGACAAAGATGCCTACTATTAGGGTTTTGCTTAGTATTGCCTCTTCCAAGAATTGGAAGAAACTTCAATTGGATGTAAAAAATGCATTTCTTAATGGATGGATAACAGAAGAGGTATATATGGCACAACCACCTAGTTTTGAGAATCACATATATCATGATTATGTGTGTAAACTTAATAAATCTTTATATGGACTCAAACAAGCCCCAAGGGCTTGGAATCATAGGCTTGTGTCATTCTTGCAGGACAAAGGATTTCAACCTAGCAAGGCAGATCCATCACTATTCATAAAAAGGAGTAATTCTGAAGTCATCTATTTGTGTGTATGTAGATGATATTATACTTACAGGAAATGATACAGATGGCATGAAGAGAACCAAAGAACATATGAGAGAAGAGTTCAAGATAAGTGATTTGGGTTCACTTACCTACTTCCTAGGATTGGAAGTTGTCTACAAAGATCATGGTTTGTTTCTTACTCAAAGAAAGTACATTAAAGACATGTTGGCAAAATTCAAGATGCAAGATTGTAGGATTGCAGTTACTCCAATGGAGGTTAATCATAAATTGAGCTCACATGAAGGTGAACTCATAGAAGATGTGACAGATTATCAAAGTCTTGTGGGTAGTTTGAACTATGCCACATTGACAAGGGTTGATATATGTTATAGTGTGAGTGTGCTAAGTCAATTTATGCACACACCCAGGAAACCTCACATGGAGGCTGCCAAGAGGATACTCAAATATCTCAAAGGGACCATGAATGAGGGGTTATATTACCCCTATGTATCTGATTTAAGTTTGAAATTGTTCTCTGATGCAGATTGGGCTGGCTCCAGGGAAGATAGAAGGAGCACTTTAGGTTATCTTACCTTTGCAGGTTCAAAAATTATTTCATGGTCATCCAAGAAGCAACCCACAGTTTCTCTCTCTTCTACTGAAGCTGAATACAGAGGTCTTGCTATAGCTACTCAAGAAGCTATGTGGATGAAGACACTATTCACAGATCTTGGATTGGAATTTAGCACTCCAACTATTTTTTATGACAATATGAGCTCTATTCACTTAGCTGCTAATCCAATTTTTCATGCAAGGACTAAACATATTGAAGCTCATTATCACTATGTAAGAGAGAAGATTGTGAGCAAGGTGATTCAAGTATCATATGTGTCCACTCATCAACAATGTGCAGATATTCTAACCAAAGCATTGGATGGTACAAAGCTTTGCAAATTCAAGGCTATGATAGGTTTGCAAGTACTCTTGGAGGATTGAAGACCTCAAGCATACTTGGCTTGAGAGGGGGCTATTGGAACAAGTCTATGAAAGGCCTAAGTATTGGCTTGAGTCCCACAATGTCATAGAAGAAGCTTTAAAATGAAGACAATGTAAAGTTCACTTGTGAACTACCTCTTGTAACTTTTTGAAGTTTTACTTGATGTAAAAGTGAAAGAATCTTAAGTGGTTGAGTCCCCTTGATCAAAAGAGGAAAGAGAAGCCATGAATTCATGATTGATGGTAGTTAGAGAATCAAATCAATCACTAATAGATTGAAGAGTGATTGAGAGAGGTTAGACTCCCAAGATCAACTATAAATACATGGAAGTTTTAGTCGTGGTCAAGAGAAGACCTCCAAGAGATGAGCTTTATGCCATATCAAGGTGTGGTTTCAAGGCACACCTATGTATCAGTAAGTCCATTGTATTTTACAATCAATATAGTTTCATTTTCATGATCATTTGAGTTCATATCTTCATGTTCTTCTGAAGTGTATTGTTCACTACCTTATCTCTCAGTTTTCTCAATCAGATTGCAGAGATGATTTCTCTGAGCTTGGTGAATCATTTTCAGTGAGTTAGCTTGATAACGTTGTCTTTATACGTCTAATTTATGCTCACAAATTTTCATACAATTGGATATTTCAATCTTCAGCTATGATCATTTGAAGTCAACTGTGTCACTTGGTTTTCTTCTTCTCTAGTAGCACTCTCTCAAAATAGTCATTTTGTCAGAGTTGTTTCTAAGTGTGTACTTCACCATTTTCTTTTATTTAAAACTTATTAGATTCAGCATACTGTCTAGTATATGCCTACAAAATTGGATATTCATTTTATTCTTAAAGCTTTAGATATTGGCATTTTACTGCTCACGGGTCTGAGTACTACTGCAGCCTAAGAAAATCGGGGTCATCCTATGACTTGCTAAGTTTTTTTCTCTTTGTGTAGTTCATATTTTTTTATCAGATCACTCATGATTGTTAGCTTACTAAGTTTATAATATTTACCCAAAAGGAATTAAGTTAATTACTGTTGTGGCTAGAGAATTGTTCAAAACTTTGGACAGGTGTATGAACATAAATAACAAGTTTTTGGCTCTTGAATCTACTCTAACTTATCTGTCTTGATTCAACTTTTTGAGAGTGATCTTCCAAGGTACATAGGGTGTCTAATACATCCTTTGGCAAGATAAAAGGGTCCACCACATATCTCTAGAGTCCATTTGGTTGGTGTAGTGCAAAGTTTTTGCAGCACCACTTCATCTTCATCAACTACAAATCCATCTCTTCACAGGGGTGTCATCCTGACTTTTCAGGACCAAAGTGCCTACATACATAGGTCTTTTCAAATTGATGTATTTCATAGAGTAAAGATCAAAATGTGATGAAAATTGAGATGAAGTAAGTAGGCTTGTCACTTTACCTATAGCAATTTAAATCACTTCAAAAAATTAAGTACACAAAGAGAAATCACTAATCAAAGTTGACTGAGAAACATAGAGTAAACCTAAAACAATAGTTGTTGAGAGCTCCAAGTATGGTCAAAGAAATCAATCTATATTGCACATATAGTACATGAAATGGTTGGGCATGAAGCATGGGAAGGAGGATCACAATGTGTGCTTCAATGATGATCCAAACCTTGATTCTAATCTCCTCTAAAGGACTGCTCTACTCCACGACTTTCCTCATGAGCTTTTATAGAAACTTTTGAATTCAAATTGGGTGGGGATTCCACCTAAAAGTTACTCCATTCTAGGAAATCACATCTAATTAATTCCTCCTACTTGGATTTCATGATTTGCACTTACCAAGGTTGCGGGATTCCTTTTTCCCTTTTACATTTGAAGATTCTAAGTTTCTACTTTTACAAGAGAATGGTTTTATGGCTTCTCTCATTTAGAGCTCATAAAAGATCATTACACAAATGATTCTAATCAAGCACTAGGCTTGGCAAAATGCACCAATAGCTCCCCCTCAAGCCTAGAATGCTTGAGTCTTCATTCCTCATTGATTTCCATCAGTCCAATCATTCCTTTGAATATGCTTAGCTTGATACCATCCAACGGTTTTGTAAACATATCTGCACATTGAAGATTAGTGGATACATAGGACAATTGAATGTCCTTGATCAATTATTTTTCTCTAACATAATGGTAATGAACTTCAATATGCTTATTTCTAGCATGGTAAACAAGATTAGCTGCTAAGTGAAGAGAATTAATATTATCACCAAAGATGTGAAGTGTTGAGGTAGGTGATCCCAAATCTGAGTATAAACACTTCAACCACATTGCTTCTTCTATTGCATTGGGCAATCCTCTGTATTCAGCTTCAGTTGATGATAAAGCAATAACTGACTGCTTCTTTGAAGACCATGAGATTAAATTTGAACCTGCAATACAAATATCCTGATGTACTCTTCCTGTCATCCTTAGATCCAGCCCAATCTGAATCTGAGTAAATTTTGAGATCAACTTCTAAAGTATAAGGATAAAATATTCCTTCATTGATTGTGCCCTTCAAATATTTGAGCACTCTCTTGGCTCCTTCCATATGCGGCTGCCTTGGCTTATGCATAAATTGTTTGAGTATGCTAACACTATAGCATATATCCACCCTTGTGAGAGTAGCATAGTTCAAGCTTCCTACTAAGCTTTGATAGCTTGTGATGTCTTCAATGAATTCTCCTTCATAAGCACTTAGCTTATGGTTCATCTCCATGGGTGTACCTGCACACTTAGTATTTTCCATTTTGAATTTAGAAAGCATGTCAAGTACACACTTCCTCTAAGTGATGTAGATGCCAGAATCTGTATAAATGAGTTCAAGTCTAAAGAAATATGTTAGAGGTCCAAGATCACTGATCTTGAATTCATTCTTCATTCCAGCCGTTACCTGCTTGATTCCATTGATGTCATTCCCTGTAACCATTATATCATCCACATATACACAGAGATATATAACTTTTGATCCATTTCTTTTTATGAATAATGATGTATATGCCTTGCTAGCCTTGAACCTTGATCCTGCAAATAGGTTACCAACCTATGATTCCAAGCTCTTGGAGCTTGTTTCAATCAATACAGAGCTTTCCTCAGTTTTCACACATAATTAGGATGATGTGCATCTTCATAACCAGGAGGTTGTGCCATATAGACTTCCTCTGAAATCCAGCCATTTAAAAATGCATTTTTTACATCTAATTGATATAAATTCCAATTCCTAGATGCAACAATGCTAACAAGCACTCTCATGGTAGGAATTTTAGCTACAGGTGAGAAGGTTTCTTCATAGTCAACCCCATGGGTTTGAGCAAACCCTTTAGCTACTAACCTTGCCTTATGTCTATTGATACTACCATCTGGATTCTTCTTAACTTTATAAATCCATCTTGAACCAATTAGCTTCATTGATGGTTTGCTTGGAACAAGTTCCCATGTGTCATTGTCCATGAGAGCTTCCATTTCTTCATCCATTTCTTCTCTCCATTCTTTCTTGATTTGAGCTTCTTCATAGGATGTAGGTTCTTCATGGTTGAGGTCCTTGGCCATGCAGATTGAATGCTTTGTAACTAAGGATGTGTCAAATCCATATCTTTCTCACTTCTTTTTTTCTCTCATTGACCTTCTGACTTGTTGTAGAGAGCTTTGTCCTTGATTTAATTCTTCCATTTTAGCTTTGCCATTGTTCTTCCATAGCTTCGATTTCTCCAACTCTGTGATGTCATCTTCAGAATCACTATCTTCAAGTTGCTTTGGATCCTTTGTTGGAAGAGATGGAAAGTCCTCTTCCAAGTCATATGGTAACTTCACTTTCCTATCATCATCAAACCAAGATTTATTCTCACCAAAGACTACATCCCTAATAACTAGAAAACCTTTGTTAGTGGGATTGTACAATCTGTAGCCCTTTTGATTTTGATCATATCCAATACACACATTTATCTGCTTTGGGATCCAATTTCCCTCTTACTTGAGAAGGAATGAGAGCATAGGCTAAACATCCAAAGATTTTGCAATGTTCTAGGCTTGTTCTCCATGCCACACTTCATATGGAGTCATACCATCTAAGGATTTACATGGGAGTCTATTTACAAGGTATGTGGATGTTGATACAGCCTCTACCCAAAGATAATTAGATAGATTCTTCTCATTGATCATAGATCTAGCTGCTTCAACTATGGTCTTGTTTCTCCTCTCTACTACTCCATTGAGTTTAGGGGTATATCTGGTTGTTATCTCCCTTTTGATGCCTCTTTTTTGAAGAAAAGCATCAAACTCCTTTGAGAAGTATTCTCCACCACCATCTGATCTGAGTCTCTTGAGACATTTACCTGTTTGGTTCTCTACAAGTGCAAGATATCTTTTGAAACAATTGAAAACTTCATCTTTATGTTTCATGAAGTATAAGATTGTCCAACTACAATCATCAATAAAAGATACATAATATTTGGAACTTGAAATGGAGGGTTCTTTGCATGGACCCCACACATCTGTGTGTACAAGTTCCAATAGCTCTTGATGTATGTAGCCTTTTCTATTGAAGGGTTTTCTATGTGCCTTGCCAAATTGGCAAGCTCCACACTTGTAGATCATATGTTGCTTTGTGATGTTGGGCAATCCAAGTACACTTTTGTCCCTGCATATCTGTTTTAAAGTCCTTTCACCAATATGCGCAAGTCTTGTATGCCATACCTCTAATTCAGAGAGCGTTTGAGATCCATAGCTAAACAATGCTATGTTCTTGGTATCTTCCACTTCAAATGCGAAGAGCCTCCCTGTCTTTTCTCCTTTAGCTATCCTTCTAAATCCTTGCTTTGGGTATTCCACATAGGCTCCATGTCTTGTAAATCTGACTTGCAATCCTTTTTCCATAATTTGTCCAACACTTATCAAGTTCTTGGTTATTTTAGGTACATACAATACCTTACTTAGAAGGTTCATGTTCCCATCTAATATCTTGACATTACCTATCTTTTCTACTGAGTGCCTTGTATCATCTCCTGTTTGCACTTCATGTTTGTTTTTGGGATCTTCCAAGTCAGAGAGCAATGCTACATTTCCCGATACATGATTGGACCATCCTGAATCAATGTAAAAGACGTGATCATCATCCTTACCCTGATTCAATGATAGGTTCATGAGAAGAAGTGAGTCTTCTGGACTTTGATCCTCAATGTAGTTATTGAGGTCCTTCCTTCCTCCATATCTATTTTGGTAGTTGTTTTTGTTGCTATGATAGTTGTTATTATATCCTCCATTGTATTTGCCTCTATTTGATCCATAGTTGTTGGAGTTAGATGTCTGCGGAAGCACGCAAACAGCACAAGGAAGAAGAAGAAGTTTCGAGCGCAACACACAATATTGAATGTATTACTAGAGAATGTACAAAGATAAGTAGCCCATTAGGGCAATAGGCGTATATACAAGCCGGGGGAAAAAAACCTCCTAAAGAGGGAAAAAAGTGCCCTGGCGATCCTAGTTTGTTCACACACATCACTACCTAGATATATCAACAAATCCCCCCTGGGAGTGATGCGGTGAACAAGGAGCTGACACTCATGTATAAGGAAGTGCCAAGCTATGTGGAAATCACTCCACAAAAGGAATTAAGCCCAAAGCTTTGCGGAAACCTTCAAACTTATCCCTAGGCAGAGCCTTCATGAAAAGGTCTACAATGTTCTCTTGCGTGGGCACATATGCCAAGTTGAGCTCCCCAGCAAAGAACCTCTCCCTGACATAGCGATAATGCACCTTAATGTGCTTAGTGCTAGCAGGGAACACAGGGTTCCTCGCAATTGCCAATGCGCTCTGACTGTCACTGAAGATGGTGGTGGTAGAAGACTAAGCAACACCCAAATTGGACATAAGGCGTATGAGCCACACACACTCAATAGTCACTGTGAAAGTTGCCCTATACTCAGCCTCACTGTTGGGAATTGAACTCACAACCTCCCGGTTAGAAGTGCGATGGGCTAACCACTTGCCCCAAATGTCATGGTTGAGGATTACTTCCTAATCCTCTCTCTTAAGGCATGGTTCAACCATCTCCTACTAGGATTATGTGACATTCCTTCCCCCTTAGACTGAGCATTGTCCTCAATGCTCACTTGTGGACCCTTCTATCTCTTGGACCCACTTTCCATGCATGAGCCCTTCCACCAACCTCAAACTCCAGCACATGGACCGAATTTGGACCTATCCCACCCTCTGTGGGTGCCCAAATGCCCATGCGCCTTCATCCAAGGCCAGTTTCACACTCACCATAGATAAGTGCTTTTTCCAAGTGCCCACGAATGAGGCGCAAACCTCCATCTCACCCAATTTCTCAACTAGGCTCTGATAGCAATGTTGGGAATTGAACTCACAACCTCCCGGTTAGAAGTGCGATGGGCTAACCACTTGCCCCAAAAGTCATGGTTGAGGATTACTTCCTAATCCTCTCTCTTAAGGCATGGTTCAACCATCTCCTACTAGGATTATGTGACACTCACAACTGGAAGTGGCCACAGTAGGCTGCTTCTTGCTCAACCAAGATATACATGAGCTACCAAGCATGAAGCAAAAGCCACTAGTGGACACACGAGTGTCATAGCAACCAACCCAATTAGAGTTAAAAAAAGCATGCAAATCTAGCGGTAGTGATCCCCCCTTGGGATAAAACAACCCAAGTAGCTGAGTACCACTCAAGTAGCGAAAGATGCGCTTAACCGCCTGCCAATGCTTGACTCCTGGGCAATGCATAAACCTACTCATCTGTGAGACAGCAAACTGAATATCTGGCCGAGTAATGCATAAATAAATCAAGCATCCAACAGCCTGTTGATAGAGAACAACATCAAATGCATCTCCAGCATGCTGTAAACCTGTCTCCATAGGAGTGGCAATAGGCTTACAGTCTTCAAGGCCAAAACACTACAATAATGTGTCAATATATTTCGTTTGACACAAAGCCATTCCACCATCAACTTGCATAAATTGAATGCCCAAATAGTGATGCAAATGCCCCAAATCAGACATCTCAAATGAGGCATGCAAATCAGCCTTAAAATCAGCAATATGCTTCTCAATAGGACCAGTGAGCAGCATGTCATCAACATAGACAACAATGATCAGAAGCACATCATTAGCACGCTTAACATATAAGGTGCTTTCAGTTGGATTGTTCTCAAAACCATGTGCAATCAGATAGGCATGTATCTTCTCATACCAAGCACGTGGTGCTTGCTTCAAACCATATAATGCCTTCTTTAACCTACACATCTGGTTTTCATGCCCTTTTTGCACAAAGTCACGGGGCTGAAAAACATACACTTCTTCATGCAAGTCACCATTCAGGAATGCTGTTTTAATGTCTAGCTGATGTACATTCCAACCATGATGGGCTGCAAGTGTAGAGATGCTCCGAACAGTAATCATACGACATGTAGGTGCAAAGGTCTCATCAAAATCAATGCCTCTTTCCTACGCATAACCCTTTGCAACAAGCCTAGCCTTATACCTATCAACTGTTCCATCAGGCTTACGCTTCAATGGCCTTCTTGTTAGGAGGCAAGTCACATAAAGACCAAGTACCATTCTTCATTATAGCATCATATTCAGATTGCATAGCAGCCATCCAATTTTTTGAATTTTGTGCTTCATCATACGAAACAGGCTCATTCTCATCACACAGACTAGATGCATCCGTAGCATAGCAATCTGATGCAAAAGAGGCACTATGAGAGCCTAAACGAGTACAATATCACAGATCAAGTGCATCTAATTTGTTTTCATGAAAAGTCTATACCAACCATTTCGGCATAGTTTTTGCCTGCTCAATATCAGCTCTCTCATCAACTAGTGCATCATGTAAATCTGCATCAAAAATGGAATGATCTGCATCATCACATGAAACTTGCAAAGGCTGAGAAGGTGCCTCATTGGGACCAGCAGTAGACTGTCCACCTGTAAAAAGAGGCAGCAAAGTATCATACATGTCTTTGAAGCTAACAGATGTCTTCTTAGTACATGAAAGCAATGGCTTAATAGCATCTTCCACAAAAACAACATCACGGCTAACCAGAATGCATTTAGTTTGTGGGTGATACAGACGATAGCATTTACTTTGAGAACTGTACCCAATAAAAATACATTTTACTGCTTTATCATCCAATTTTCTACGATGTTGTTCAGGCACTAATGCATATCCCAAACAACCAAAAACATGCAGATGAGTACATATGCAGTGGGACACGTGTTAAGTACATATGTTGCACACATGACAGCCTCAAGCCAAAAACTATGTGGTAAAGCCTGACTCTTGACCATACACCTCGCCATCTCCATGAGTGACCTGTTGTTTCATTCAACAACTCCATTTTTTTGAGGTGTATATGGCACTATACACTGGTGTTTTATCCCACGTTCAGCCAAAAATGCATTAAAATCAAAAGACATATATTCCCCCCCTCGATCTGAATGGAGGCTGCCCATTTTACATGCTGACAGATTTTCAGCCAAAACCAAAAACTGTTTGAAGCACATGAACACTTCGGACTTTGCCTTCAATGGATATACCCATGCATGCCTGGAAAAATCATCAATGAAAGTCACGAAGTAAAGATAATTTCCAAAAGAAGGTGTCTGCATAGGACCACAGACATCACTATGTACAAGCTGCAATTTTTTAGTAGCCCCAACTGAACCATCTTTTGGAAATGAGGAACGCTGCATTTTGCCCAAGATACAACCTTCACAAACATGTTTTCCAGCTTCCTCAAGTTTGGGCAAAGAGGACACCATTTCAGATTTCTGCATGCGTAGCAAACTAGCAAAATTCAGATGACCAAAGCGTGCATGCCAAAGCTTTGCATCTGACATAGCTTGAGAATCATGTACTACACATGCCGAATCATTCAGAGATCTTTCATAGTCTATGAGCTTATATAGCCCACGACATAAAATGCCAGAAGTAATAATCACATCGCCATTTGACAGTTCATGAACTGTACACTTGTCATCAACAAATCTCACAACCAAGCCAATCTTGGCTAATGCAGAAACTGATAGCAGGTTCTTCTTGATCCCTAGCACAAATAAAGCATCTGACAAAGTGAAAGAACTACCATCAGCAGTAGTCAAAATGATCTTACCAACTCCCATAACAGGATAAGAGGAGTTGTTGGCGCATGTAACAGTATTCCCTATAGGGGCAGGTTTGAGTGAAGAGAAGAAACTATGCTGCGAGGTAATATGTTTGGTCGCCCCACTGTCAAAATACCAAACATCTGAGTCTACTGCAGACATGCACTGCTCATGAGAAGATGGGTCAAAACTGCAGATAGTTGTAAACGCCCATTCTTCTTCCTGCACAAGATTAGCAGACTCTGTTTTTGGTGTAGAGGCCTCTGCAACAACCATTCCAGCCTCTTTCTTCTTTGCCTCTTTAACAGTCAGTTTTGGACAGTTCTTTATGATATGATCATTCCCTTTATAGTAGTACTTGCAAAACAATTTCTGCTTTTCTGATTTCTTTTTATCTTTATCTTCCTTCTTCGAATGTGCGACATTTGCAGATTTCTGCTTACTAGTTGAAGAGCTCCATTTTCCTTTGCCCTTCCGACTAGCTAGGAAAGCTTGATCTGCAACACACATAATGGACCTGCTCTGCCTGGACTGGTCTTCGTGCAACAGAACAGAGACTAACTCCTCAAATGACAAGGCATTTGGATTGCCTTTTATTATTAACCGAAGAGTAGAAGCAAAACTCTGATATGAATCAGGAAGACCATTCAGAACGGTCTGCAAAAGTGAGATATGTGGTATAACCTCAATCAGCAGAAATCAACTGTTCCTTCAAGTCTTTGATCTTTGTTAGAAAATTGTCCATAGAAGCACCTTCATTCATGTGCTCACTCTCCAACTATTTTCTGAGGTAAGCAACACGAGCCTCATTCCTAGTAGTACAATGTGGTAAGTTTATCCCAAGCATCCTTAGCTATTCTACAAGAGCGAATGTGAGGAATAATGGCATGTTTGACAGACAAAGCTATCAATGCATGTGCCTGGGCATCTCTGCCATCCCAACGAATTTGCTCTGCAGTAGGTGCAGTAGAAACTGTAGCATGAATAGGAATATGCAGAATATCATCATCTTTGACACCTTTGGCCTCAGCTTCTGTACCTGAAGTTGTAACAATTGCAGGTGTGATAGGATGTTTTTCAACACCCTGCACAATGTTCCACAGTCCTTTTGCAACCAATACATGTCACATCATATAAGCCCATAATGGGTAGTTGGTACCATCCAACTTATCCTCAACAGCCAACATGCGGAATACATCACTGCTTTCAGCCATGGCCAGTGACTAAAATACCTTGATTGTATCTCAAAACGTTGTACAAAACTGCCCATACAAATTCTGCTAGACCTGTAGCAAACTTCGAGATGCTTATACTGACGAACAGAAACTGGTATATACCTTTGGCACAAAAAGATGAAATAGCCTATATAAGCACTACGATAGTGCGTTCAAAGGCTGAAAGGAGCTCAGATCGCGATTTCGGCACCATAGAGCGAAGGCCTTTTGATCTCGAAAACACGCTGAGTATGCTCACCAAAATTCATGAGACTTTGAGACTACAACCGGAGGAGTGTCGACGGTGCCCTAGATGAAGCGGCGACCTGCTCTGATACAAATTATTGGAGTTAGACATCTACGGAAGCACGCAAACAGCACAAGGAAGAAGAAGAAGCTTGGAGCACAATACTGAATGTATTACTAGAGAATGTACAAAGATAAGTAGCCCATTAGGGAAATAGGCTTATATACAAGCCGGGGGAAAAAACCTCCTAAAGAGGGAAAAAAGTGCCCTGGTGGTCCTAGTGTGTTCACACACATCACTACCTAAATATATCAACAATAGCCACCTCTTTTGAATCCTCTTCCTCTTGAATTTCTTGGGTTCCTATAACATTCTTCAGTAGTGTGATTAGAATACCCACATATGTTGCAAGGCTAAGATGTTTGGGATCTCCCTCTACCTTGATTTCCACCTCTTCCTCTGCCTCTAGCTTTTCCTCTTCCTATGAAGTTAGCTTGAAAATAACTTCCTTCATTTTCAGTTTTCTTTGACTTTGATTTATCCTTAGCTTTAGCTTTATCATAGTACAAGGCAGACTATTGATTACCTCTTGAGGATTCACCATTTTGTTCAGCTTTTCTTCATGTGTGAAGAGTTAGCCCATTAGAGTATTAAGATCTGGTACTTGCATGTCCATTTAAAGATCTGTGGCAATTGTGAATGATTCCCATTTGTCATATGCTTTAATGCCATTGATGATTTGCCTTATGATTTTCTCTTCTTCAATCACCTCTCCAATGCTTCCTAATTAATCAAAAATATCCTTCATCTTTGTGACATAATCAATCACACTTTTCTTGGGATTTTTCTTCAATGTTGTAAACTCCATCCACAACTGATTCTTCCTTGCTCTAGTATTTGAAGAAAAGAAAACAGCAAGTGCATTCCAAGTCTCCCTTGAGGTATTGCATCCTTTCACATGAGGTAAAAGAAAATCAAAGATTGAGTTTAGAATGTATAACCTTGCTAATGCATCCTTTGAACACCAGGTTGTGAGTCTCTCTTGTTCTTCAAGTGATGGTTGCCCTTTCCTTCTCATGGTTGGCATTACTTCATCTTCAGATATGTATCCAAAGAGATTTCTCCCTTAAAGGTAGGCCTCCATCCTCAGAGACCAAGCTAGGTAGTTGTTCCTATCCAATTTCTCAATGGTAGAAGGAAAACCATCTCCCATATTGATTTGACAATGCTTTGATACCACTGTGAGAAGAGATGGTGATACAATCCAAAGATGAGACTGGTGCAACAATAACCTGCTCTACACCTGCCAAGTTTCACTCCAAGGATTCTTAGTAGACACTTTGAGCTTGCTAATGATGCAATAAAACTTTCTTAGTGCTTTGAAAGATCATTCTCCAATTGATTCATCAAAACAAATAAATCAACACAAAATAGATGATAAAAAAACTTGCTATTTTGGGATGAAAAGTGCTCTGGTATTTTACTTAGAGCTCAGAGTCTGCTAAAAATTGACTAGAGAAAATTTGCACACATTCAATTGAATATATGATGAATCCAAAGTAACAAATTTGATGAATTTTAATAGACTATACTAAGAGAAATCAATTTGGGAACATTGGGGCGTCATCCCGACTTTTCAAGAGTAAATTGTCTACATACATAGGTCACTTCAAATTGATGTAGCTCATATAGTAAAGATCAAAATGTAATGAAAATTGAGATCAAGCAAATAGACTTATCACTTTACCTATAGCAATTTAAATCACTTCAAAAGAGTAAGTACACAAAGAGAAATCATTGATCAAAATTGACTGAGAAACATAGAGTAAACATGAGACAGTAATTGTAGAGAGCTCCAAGTATGGTCAAAGAAATCAATCTCTATTGCACATATAGTACACAAAATGGTTGGGCATGAAGCATGGGACAAAGGAGCACAATGTGTGCTTCAATGATGATCCAAATCTTGTTTCTAATATCCTCTAAAGGACTACTCTACCCTGTGACTTTCCTCATGAGTTTTTATAGGAATTTTTGAATTCAAATTTGGTGGGGATTCCACCTGAAAGTTACTCCATTCTAGGACATCACATCTAATTGATTCCTCCTACTTGGATTTCATTATTTGCACCTACCAAGGTGTTGAAGCTCAAGGTCAAGGACAATCGTAATAAGTGCATCAGAGAAGTGGACACACAAGAAGAAGGAGCACATAGGGAGCTCTAAGAAGTGTATGTCAAATTTTCAGAAGAAATCCCTCTAAAATAGTGATTTTCATCACTAGAAACCATTGTAGATACCATTTCACCTTTTTGTAGCTCCATTTTGTGCAAGTCAAGGAGTCCTCAAGCTTGAGGAGCATTAGAAGTATCATCCTACCAATTTCCATAATTTTTAGACTCCGTTTGAGCCTTCAAATAAGCCCTAGAACCTAATTTTTAACTAGGTCGGACACTAGGTCTGGACAGGGCCAAAACTAGTCCAAAAACTATAAAAAGAGCTAAAGAGCTCATTTTTGAGGTTAGCTTGTTAGAGATGTAGCTTGTTAGAGAATAAAGCTTTTGTAAGAGAGTTCCTTTGCAATTGAAGCTTTCCATTGTTCCTCTCTTTGATCTTACCTTGTGCATGTGTGTGTGTATGTGTGTGCATGCTTGTGTGCTTTCACTCACGCACTTGTGCCTTCATTTGCTTGTGGTCTTCATACCAGTCCTCACATCTCCGCGGATTGACAAGTAAAGGAGGTGGTGCTTACGCTTGAGCTCCACCAAATTTTGGCGTTGTTGCCGGGGAGAGAGCTTCGAGGACGAGCATTGTGATGGTAAGATAGTAGATTTGCAACGTTGGAAGGTAAAAAAACTGTCATTTCTGTTCATTTTCTGATTTTTCTTCTTCATCTTCATCATCATCACCGTCTCTATCTTCTTCCATCTTCATCTTCATAGAAATTTCTTGTTTTTTAATGCATTTTCACCATTTTCACACCATTTTTCATGCATTATTGTGTGAGAAGGAGTTAGGAGATGCAAGGGAGAGCAAGCGCCTGTGTTTTTTCATGATTTTTTTCACATACGAAGCTCGCCATTGCTCGGCGCTCAGAAATTTGAATTTCCCACCAAAAAACACGATTAGGACTGAAAATTGCAATTTTCATAAAATTCAAATTTTTTCAAAAAAAATACGATTTTCTATTTCTCGCCTAAAAGCTTTTTGAAAAGAACACGATTCTGGGATCATTCTCAGAATCGCAATTCTCTGGTTGTGCTCAAAATTGCAATTCTCTAAATTTCTCAAAAACACGATTCTGAGAAGACATGATTTTCAGTGGGCTCAAAATCGCGATTTTCACAAATCATGATTTTCAGTCAAAAACACGATTTTGTGAAAACATGCTTCTTTGTGGCTCCAAAATCACGATTTTCAAAAACACGATTTTCATCCAAAATCGTGATTTTCACGATTTTCAAAAAACATGATTTTCACGATTTTCACTAAGGTACAAAATCACGATTTTCAAAACACGATTTTCAAGAACACGATTTTCAATCAAAATCGCCATTTTCTGGTCATTCTCAAAATCGCGATTTTCAGGCCAAAAACACGATTTTGACCAAACACGATTTTCATTCAAAATCGCAATTTTGTGATCATTCTAAAAATCGCGTTTTTCACGATTCTCTCTCAAAATCGCATTTTTCACGATTCTCACTCAAAATCGTGTTTTTTATGATTCTCAGCCAAAATCGCATTTTTCACGATTTTCAATCAAAATCGCATTTTAGAGGATTAGTCAAAATCGCTCAAAATCGCATTTTAGAGGATTAGTCAAAATCGCGATTTTCATAAGTGCTAAGCATCACAATTTTCATGATTTCACAAAATCGTGATTTGTGCGGTTGCTCAGCATCGTGATTTTCATGATCCTTCAAAATCGAGATTCTCATAAGAGCTCAGCATCGCGATTTTTAGACCCCCAAAAAATCACGATTTTCATTCAAAATCGTGATTTCCAAGGTTGTCCAAAATCGCGATTTTCACACAAAATCGTGATTTTTCCAAAAGGTCCAGTTTCCTTGTTTTGACCCCCAAGAGCCTGATTTGACATAACTTTTTCATCAAAAGTCCATTTTTGGAGCTCTATAGCTTGTTGGAAAGCTCGTTTCCAATCCTACACGGCCTCAACTATTTTTTATAAGGATAATGCGTTGATTTTTAGATAGGATAATTTGAAGTTGACCCTCAGGTGGGACTAGGAACCCAAGGGGACTCCAAAGGATTTTGAACCTTACCAAGGGGAAATTTTGGACTCTTAACCAAAGCTTATGAACCTGAGATCTGGTAGACACCTAGGCAAGGATAGACAAAGCAGTAGATCTTCTGAGGGAAGTGTCAACCATACAGCTAAGTCTTGGGCACAACAACTCAGTGGTTATCCTTACGTACTAAGCCCTAACACAAGTGACTCAGAAATGTCTTTTAGCATGGGGAACCTGCAGGTGGTGTTGGAACAAAACAATCACAAGTTGATGATTACAAAGAGCTTGAAGCAAGTCTATAATCAGATTGAAGTGAAAGAAGTCATTTGAGAAAGTGAAGAGATTTTAGAATGATAGCTTGTATACATATGTACATTACAGTTGGAAAATCTTGTAATTTGGGTATACATAATCCCTAGGATGATAAGGAGTAATGTAATAGATGCGGGATAAGTCTAGAACCATATGTATATAAGTCAATGATGTAAAGAAATACAAGAGAGAGTCATTAGAAGACAAGTGTCATAGAGATAGATGTGAAGAGAGTCATCTTCAGAAAATAGCGACGAGTATTTCATAGATTTCTCTCAATCTGAACATGTGGATCAGAAATCCTTTTGTACACATCTAATCTAGAATCTAATGAAGCTATTTTCAAAGTTTCATGATCTAATTCCTTTCATGTTGTGAGTATGATCAATAGGAACATGTGTATGTAAATTCTGCAGGTAGACCTCTCAGAGTTGTGCATTTTTTTGTGTAAATGTTTTGCTTAGATCTCAGTGCACAGTGTAAAGTTTTTGATGACTGAGCATTCAAAATCTAAGTTAGAAGGTAAGGAAGCTATGGCTAAAAGCATTTAGCAAAACGGGATCTATGCTGTGAGAAATCAACCTTAGAAGTTACCTATGTCAAAGTCGCTTGTTTAGGAAGACAGTTTTTGACATACTTTTGATCTTAACGATCAAATTAAAGTTTTAATGATTCTTTTGAAGGACTAATGGTTGATATGATTGTGCAAAGTTAGTGTGGAGATATGTGTATCATTGGTTTAAAGAAATCTAAAGATATGTGCAGGTAATGAAGTCAATCTTTGAAGCAGACTATTGAAGGATGAAGATTTTCACTCAGAGAAGTGATAGTTGAAAGTTTTGGTAAATGAAGATAACATTTGTGTAAAGCTTGTTCCATAACTGATACAGAGGAGATCTTAAATCAGTAGAGATCAAACCTTTGGAGATTGTGAGGTCTCAAACAGTGGTATCAGAGCTGAAGGTGCAAATAAAAGTGAAGTAAAGGCATTGGAAGTCCCGACTGCTGCAGATATTGAAGTCCCTTCTAATTAAAGGTGGACAAAGCCAAATTCTTGAACATAACCTGCAGAAGTACAAAGTACGAGTTCAAAGGATCAAAAAGGATTAAAGCTTCATATCAAAGGTACATTCTATTATCATAAATCATAGTAATTGAAGATACAGAAGATCAAAGATGGGAGAAAGCTTGCAAATTGATAAGCTAGATAGGGAGAACTATCCAGCTTGGTCCATGAGGATGGAGGCACACCTCATGAGCAAAGATTTGATGGCATTCATTATAGGAGAAGAAGAAAAGCCTGAGTTTGAAGATCCTAGTGTTCCAACTAGGGAGGAACTTGCAGGTTTGAAGAATTGGATGAGAAAGGATGCTCAAGCTAGGAGCATCATTTACATGGTTGTAAATGATTATCTTCTACCTCACATCAGAGGATTAGAAAGTGCAACAGATGTGTGGAATGCTTTGGAAGAGCATTTCCAAAACACAACCAAGTTGAGGAAGTCCTCATTATGGGCAGAATTCACAACTTTCAAGAAGAAGAGTTCACAATCAATTTCTAATTATGTGGCAAGGATGAAGGATATTGCAGATAGCTTGGGAGCAGTATATGAAGACATTGAAGAGGATAAGTTGGTAAGGAAAATACTTACAGGTCTGAGAGGAGATGAGAAGTGGAAGCCTTTCATATTGTCCATAGAATTGTCACTAGATCACTTTACTCCTGATCTTAATCAATTGCTAGGACACATGCTAACTTTAAGGTAGACAATGATAGGAGTGCAAGTCAAGCTATGTACTCCAAGGACAAGAAAAAGAATGGCAAAGGGAAGTAGTCAATTGATGATGAAGGAACTTCAAGTCAAGCTAACTTTACAAAAGGAAAGATGAACTACAGAGGTAAAGGAAGAGGAGGTAAGAACAAAGATAATACTAAAGCTTGTTGGATTTGTGGTAGAACCAATCATTTGGCAAATGATTGTTGGTATAGCAATCAAAATGGTGGAATTAATAACCAGAGCTTCAATCAAAGAGGTAGAGGAGGTAGAAACCAAAGAGGCAACTTCAGAGGAAGAGGTGGTAGGACATCATATGCTAGAGGAGGTGGAAGAAGTTTTCAATCTCAGTCCTACAACAATAATTATTACAATTATGCATCAGATCAGAAGGATGACATGACTCTCATCTTGAATGCAACTTATGAAGCAGTAGGAGAAGATCAAAGGGTGTTTTATATTGACTCAGGATGTAGCAATCATCTGAGTGGCAATATATCATTGATGACTGATATGGAAACAAAGGTGAATGGACATACAGTTCAAACAGGTGACAACACCAAGCATAAAGTGGAGAGCATTGGATCAATGAAGACAAAGAGTGGAAGTACACTCTTGAGCAAGGTACTTTATGTTCCTACTATTCCTAAAGACTTGATAAGTGTAGGGAAAATTGTGGAGAAGGGATATGAAGTCAGATTCACAAATGATGGTGTTTATGTGCAAGATCCAAATCAAGGATATACAAATATTATTGCACATAAAAAGCAAGGAAGGCTGTTTACTCTCAAAGTCCAAGGCAATGTGGGACATGCTTTATTTACTTATGGAAGTCAAAAGATGTCTGAATTAGACCTATGGCATAAAAGGCTAGGTCATTTTAATGAGAGCCATAAAGGAAATGTCAAAGAATGATGTGGTGCTTGGTATGCCAAATGTTGAAGCTCAACACATGGTGTACAAGTGTGAAGCTTGTCAATTAGGTAAAGCCCACAAAAGTTAATACAATAAATCAGGGTACAAGTATTCAAATATGCTTGAGTTAGTTCATACAGATGTGTGGGGTACTTCAAGGGACTATAGCATAAATGGATCCAGATATTATGTGTTGTTTTGTTGATGATGCAACCAGATGCATTACTTTATATGTAATCAAGGACAAATCAGAA
The DNA here is from genome assembly GCA_020310875.1 of Ceratopteris richardii. Taxonomy (NCBI): domain Eukaryota; kingdom Viridiplantae; phylum Streptophyta; class Polypodiopsida; order Polypodiales; family Pteridaceae; genus Ceratopteris; species Ceratopteris richardii. Next base: position 127,243,996 of record CM035421.1, read on the forward strand.
GTGTTCAAAACATTCAAGCATTATCATGCTTATGCAGAAAGGATTACAGGACAAAATCTCAAGAGGTTGAGATCAGATGGAGGGGGAGAGTATTTCTCTAAAGAGCTTGATGATTATTTGTGGAATGCAGGTATAAAAAGAGAAGTAACTTGCAGGTACTCCCCTCAACAAAATGGAGTTGCAGAAAGAAGAAATAGAACTCTTGTAGAGTTTGCAAGAGCAATGATGAAGGAAAAGAATTGCCCAAACTACCTATGGGCAGAAGCTATCAACACTGCAACATACCTTGTGAATAGGTTACCTTGTAAAGCTTTGGATGGAAGAACTCCTTATGAAGCATGGTGGGGTAAGAAACCTACTCTTGATCATTGTAAGGTATTTGGATGTTTAGCATATGCTTATGTTCCTTCACAATTGAGACATAAGCTAGAACCCAAAGCAGAAAAGTATGTGTTTATTGGGTATGATGATAGACAGATGGGTTACAGATTGTGGCCTCCATCCACAAAGCAACTTCTTGTTACCAAAGATGTTACATTTGACGAGCAAAGCATATGGTATACAGGGTCAACAAATGATTATGCAGATGTTAAAGAAATACAAGGGAAAGGGAAGACAAAAGTAAGTGTGTATGAAGAAGATATTGATGATGTTGATTATAAAAGTAAATTGCAAGATAATTTTGAAGATGGGCCAAGATTTGATCCAGAATCAAATGTGGTTGAGACTTCAAGAAGTGCAGAGGTCAAAAGATCCTTGAGAGAAAGGAAAGAGCCTATCAGGTATAGCTATGATACATCTTTCCTAAGAACAAAAGATTATGCTTACATTGTGAAGACAGAAGAGGATCCAATCACATATGAAGAAGCTAAAGGTAAACAGAATTGGGAGAAGGCAATGCAAGAAGAGTATGATGCTCTACTTGAAAATCAAACATGGGAATTGGTGCCAAGACCAAAGAATCAGAAGGTCATTGGATGTAAGTGGGTGTATAAAACAAAAAGGTTTGCAAATGGTAAAGTGTCTAGATACAAGGCTAGACTTGTGGTCAAAGGTTATGCCCAAACTTATGGGGTAGATTATGATGAAACCTTTAGTCCTGTTGCTAAGATGTCTACAATTAGATCATTGATTGCTATTGCTGCTTGTAAAGGATGGAAGTTATCACAATTAGACGTGAAGAATGCATTCTTGAATGGATACATTGCAGATGAAGTGTACATGGAGCAATCAGAAGGCTTCATGGATTCAATTGGATCAGATTATGTTTGTAAGCTCAAGAGAGCTTTGTATGGGTTGAAGCAAGCTCCAAGAGCATGGAATTACAGGCTTGTTAAGTTCTTGAATGAATGTGGATTTCAAGCATCAAAGGGAGATAGTAGCTTGTTAGTGAAGGCAAGTGAAAATGGATACATATACATGTGTATTTATGTTGATGATATTATTGTCACAGGTACAGATGCTCAAGGAATCAATGAGCTTAAGAAACAAATAGAGAAGGAGTTTAAGATAAGTGATTTGGGAAACTTATCTTATTTCTTAGGAATGTAGATTGTGTATACTCAACATGGAGTATATGTTACACAAGAGATATATTTGAAGAATGTTCTGGTCAAGTTCAACATGGAGGATTGCAAGCCTTCAACCACACCATTGGAGGTCAATCATAAATTGAGCAGGTATGGACGTGAAGAGTTTAATGACATGAAGAAATATCAGAGTTTGGTAGGTAGTTTAATTTATGCTACCTTGACAAAGCGAGATCTATCATATGCAGTAGGTGTGTTATCACAATTTATGCATTGTCCAAAGAAGACTCATTGAATTACAGCTCAAAGGGTACTCAGATATATCAAAGGAACTCTAAGTGAAGGTTTGTATTATGGATTTACTTCTGATACAAGAATCAAAGTGTTTAGTGATGCAGATTGGGCAGGTGATTCAGATGATAGAAGGTCTACTCATGGGTATCTCTATTATATTGGAGATAAGCTAGTTTCTTGGTGCTCAAAGAAGCAACATACAGTTGCTTTGTCATCCACAGAAGCTGAGTATAAAGGAATGGTAGAGGCTGCAAAAGAAGTGATATGGTTAAAGACCTTGTTGAAGAGTTTTGGAACTGATCAGAGTACTCCAATTATTTTTGGAGACAATATGAGTTCATTGTATTTGGCAGCTAACCCTGTTTTTCATGCCAGAACTAAGCATATAGAGATTCAGTATCATTTCTTGAGGGAAAAGGTACTTGATAAAGAGATTGAAGTGTTTTATACTACAACAAAAGAGCAAGTTGTAGATATGTTGACAAAAAGCTTGGATGGACCTAAGCTACGGAGATTCAAAGAGATGGTAGGAGTAAAGAAGAATGGAATAATCACAATTAGTGATTGAGGGGGCTAGGAGTCCAAAATAGACAAATGCCAAGGGTCACCCCATTGAATCGATGTTATACTTGCGGAGATGACCACATGGCTAACGTTTGCCCAATGCTAAACCAGAATGTAAGAGAATGAAATGCCCCATATTGCACTATTGACAGGAAATACACAAACCACACGGCTCAAGATTGTTCTTACAATAGGCAGGCTGTTAGATAGAATTATCAACAACCTTACCCACAAGGTAGGTATCAGAACCAATACCAACAGCCATATTATCGACCACAACAGCAATATCAAGCACCATATAGGCCACAACCAATCCCAGGAAACCAACCACCAACTCCTACCAATGTGATTCCGATTAAATATGCAGTAGCTGAAGAGAACCTTAATAGAGCATTGGTACCACTAACCCCATTGGTCCCAAAAAATGACTCTTATGCTCATAGTTTAGACTACTCCCATGAAGGTAGCCCACATGCTTACTACACGGAGTCACCTGAGCATAGTGAGACTTATCCATATCAATATGAGGCACCACCTATGGAACAAAATTGGGAGCCCGAATACTCCAATGTCATGTACACAAATCCTAACCCTAGGCCCCAATTGAGACAAATGAGACCACAAGCCCCTAGAGGACCGTGTTTTAGATGTCAGGGCAACCATTTCATTCGTGAATGTCCCCACTCACCAACTCTAGGACAAGGACAAAACATCACAATACAAGGTTTTTGTCCTGAATGCGACAAAGAACATCTCCCGAGAGATTGTCCAAAGAACCCCTCTAGTGCACCCAAGGTTACACCCATTAATGTGGTGGGCTTAGTGGTAGATTCAAGTGTCAGTAGCAATGTGGCTCCTATACAGGCAGTCACTAGAGCTCAAGCTTTAAAATAGGATAAGCCAACTGAACAATCAGAGTCAAGTGAATCAGGAGAGCCTAGTAAGCAAAAAACAAGAACATGGAAAGATACTAGGGAGAAAACCAATCGCAAGTGGAACAAAAAGCTATCAGAACTAGAAGAAAGCCTGAAAGAAGCGAAAACAAAGATAGAAGACATTGCATCTCAAAGTCCCTCGCATGACAAAACTCTGCCCACACCACCTCATCCCACCCCACCACCCATTGTAAATAGACCACAACCAGGGTCTGTGCTTGCAGCCCCTAGAAGTCTTGGACATGATGTTCAAGGCCTACCAGGCTCGACTTCAAGACGTGCCAATAGCTGCGAACCTAGACAAGAGTTACCCTAGAGCCGACTTAGAGATTGAACGGATGAAATGTGCATGAAAATGGTAGAACTACTCAAGCTATGCTCGAGACTAGTCAAAAGTTCAATCAGACAAACTCTGTCAAACCGGATTTGCATTTCCAGGGCTTACTAGAAAGATTAGAGCAGTTGGTAAACAAACCACAAGTTTCTTTACCTCCACAAGTTCAACTAGTTGTTGAGAGAGAAAGCTCTCCACCAATGAAATCTTATGTTCCTAATTCCACGAATGTTGGAACACCTCTTTCAATTCAAGAGTACTCCCAAGAGTTCTTGCGGGAAATACAAGAAGAGAAATGGGCCAAGGAGAAGGGTAATCCTCCTCCTATTCCTGAAATTGATGATCTTCATGATCGATTTTCCCCAAGACATTCCATCTATTTACGGAGATCAAATAGAGCAACAAAAAGATGAAAGATTAGATTTTGAATCTAAATCTTTACAAGAGTTGCCACAATTCACAGGCCCATGGGAATCTAAATCTCTTCATATCAGAGCTCCCACAATATTGGTAAGACATGAAGACTCAGTGGTTCCAAGGAACACTGATGTCGTGAAGAACACTAAGGTTCAGTGTCATCTCACCGTAGAAGAGTTGCTCAAAGAAAAATCTGAGCTCTGGAATCATGTGAAGGATCAGGTTCCAGAACTTGATTCCAATATGCCAAAAACAGGCTCTAAGCAAAAAGTTCCAGAGATACCTCTCGATAAAATAGGATACATGTGTGAGGGTGAAGAAGGTAATACTTATCTTCCAATCACCTACCAAGGTTACACAACCAAAGCAATCATAGATTCAGGTGTTGTTGTTGCTATTGCAACCACCTCCTTGTGGAAGCGATGGGGCAAACCCACATTAAGACCAACTAGAATGAAGCTTCAAATGACAGACGGTCATTTTGAAAGACCTCTAGGATTGCTCGAAGGGATAACTCTAACCACTTGTGGTGTAGAGTTTGAGCACACCTTCGCTATATGTGACTTTGAGAAAAATAATGTCTATGATATGATCCTAGGAAGACCCTTCCTACGACAACTGCAAATAGTACAGGATTGGGGAACCAACTCCTTGTACTTACAGCACTTAGGGGTTACAACCAAGGTCCACTTGAAGGATTACACCTTTAGAGATGTACCACCCCTACAATGGAATCCTATCCACAAAGCAAAAGAAGATTCTATCTCTGTGCATTCTGGAAGTTCACCTGATCCATCATGGATGCATGAAGATACTCACTTGTGGATGTGCAAGGTTGCAGAGGAAGAGGAAAAGCATCTAAAGGCAAGAGAAGAAGGAACTTCTCAAGGGGAAAGACCAATTAAAGACCCAGCCTACACATCGATGATCTTTCCAGATGAGGAATTTGAGCCTCATGGTTGCGCAGAAATCCTAGCCACCATGGACATTGCTGTCAATGAAGAATAGTGGACACCTCATTGTGATGAGGAAGGTTATGATATTTCTGTGTATGTGTCAGCCCTTGCTAGAAGAATGTGACCCTAGTGACTTCATAGAAGAAGAAGAGAACAATGATGATCTAGAGTCCATTGTGATGGATAGTTGCTTTAACTCAGAGCAACACTATCTAGAAGATGTGGGAGTGCTTAACCAAAAAGAAGAAGAACCCCTCACAAGCATCAAAACTGTAAATTCAAAGAATGGAAGTGAAGGTGGTCAAAAGGAAAAGAAAAGAAAAGTAGTGAAACAAGAACAGGAGGAATCATTGTTCGAGGTACCAGAAAATTTCAAGAAATATGAAGTTGATGACCGAAAAATTTTGGTACGAATGCCTAAGAGAGAGGCCATCATAGGAGAATCATATGATAATAAAGAAAAGACCAAAAAGATTGTTGTGACCATTGAGGAGAACGAAGAGAGATGTACCTACATAGGAGATTACTTAAGTGCAATAGAAGAAATGGAGCTCGTAGCTCTATTAAGGGAATATAGGGCCGTGTTTTCATGGCACTATAGAGACTTGAAGGGGGTAGATCCAAGAATATGCTCTCATACGTTCCCCATGACTACCAATGCCAAGCCCACCAAACAGAAGCCCTACACATATAATGACACTTATGCGGCTAAAATAAAAGAAGAAATTGATAGGTTGATTGAAGTTGGATTCATCTATGAGATTGAGCATACTGAATGGGTGTCCCCCATTGTAGTGGTGCCCAAGAAGAATGGGAATTTGCGAGTGTGCATTAACCTTAAAAAATTTAATGCTGCTACGATTCGAGATAGTTATCTGCTTCCAATCACTGAACATCTATTGGAGCGTGTTGCAGGCAAGGAAGTTTATAGCTTCCTTGATGGATTTTCTGGTTACAACCAGGTAGCCATTGCCCCAGAAGATCAACACAAAACAGCATTTTCTATAGAGTGGGGAATCTTTGCATTTCGTGTGATGCCATTTGGGCTCACCAATGCACCTGCAACATTCCAAAGGTTCATGTGTCATGTCTTCAAAGAATTCTTGCGAAAGAGCTTAGAAGTATATGTGGATGATTTATGTGCTCATTCCCAAGAACAAAGATACCACATCCCTGAGCTCAGACAAATCTTCAACAAGTGTAGAGAATATCGAGTGTGTCTGAACCCAGAAAAGTGTGTATTCATGGTACGACAAGGTAAAATTTTAGGTCACATTGTTTCTAAGAATGGAATCTCAACAGATGAAGGCAAAGTAAGAGCCATAGCGGAGTTGCCAAGGCCAAGGAATGTTAAAGAGGTACAAGCCTTTATGGGCCATTGTGGATATTACCATAGGTTTATCCATATGTATGCTATCATAGCTAAACCTCTTTATGCCTTGTTTACAAACTTTGAATGGAATGATGAATGCGAGAATTCGTTCAATGAGTTGAAGAGACATTTGTGCATGGCACCAATACTGACCACTCTCGATTGGAATAAGCCATTCCATGTCCATGTGGATGCATCCAATCACGCCATAGGATGTGTGCTAGCACATCCCACAGATGAAGGAAATCTAGACTTGCCTATAGCATATGCTAGCAGACAACTCACTGCAGCTGATCGAAATTATACCACAACTAAGCGAGAAGGCTTAGGCATCGTATATGCAGTGAAGGAGTTTAGACACTATTTATTGGCCAACAAGTTCAAGTTTTTCACTAATCATCAAGCTTTATTATATTTGGTCAATAAACCTTGCAATATAGGACGTTTAGTAAGATGGTTCCTCTTACTATTGGAATATGACTTTGAGGTTTTTGTTAGGAAAGGTAGAACCCACCTCAGGGCAGATCACCTTTCTCGCATCACTTCAGGAGAGCCACCACAAGGAGTGTCTGATGAACTACCTGATGCTTATTTGTTCAATTTAGAGGTGTTCCTAAATGGGCAAATAAGTTGGTACCGGTCCTAACCTTCAGACTCGCAAATAAGAATGTGAAAACATCACAAGAAGAAATTGTAAAATCACAAAAATATCACATATTGGTAGGAAGCATGTACAAACAAGATACGGAAGGTGTACTAGCTTGTTGTGTTGAGGACGAAGAACATAGTAGCTGGTTGCAACAAGCCCATGAAGGAGTGCTAGGAAATCACTATTCTAAACAACGAACATTGCAAAATCTAAAACATTTAGGAGTGTATTGGCCTAGCATGGATAGAGAAATACATGAGTGGATTAAGAATTGTCCAGTGTGCCAAGAGAGGCCCCCAGTGGAGCATGCCACCCTTTATCATGTATCATTAATTACTAATTGGAGTGCTCCATTGGTAGAATTCATGAGATCAGGAACATTACCCAAAGAGGCTAGTCTAGCAAGAAGATGAAGCATGGAGCAAGAGGCTCAGGACTATGCCTTCGTTGGAGACAACTTATATCAAAGAGGCAAGGATGGTTATCTAAGATTGTGCATTCACGAATAAGACTATTTGAAAGTCTTAGAAACTGCACATAGCGGTGTTGCAGGTGACACTTCGGTCCTGATCGAGTAATCAAGAACATTCTCTTCTCAGGATTTTGGTGGCCCACTCTTCATATGGATGCACATACCTATGTGAAGAAATGTGAAACATGTCAACGTGCACAGTATCCAATTAGAAAAGATGAGATGCCTTTAAGGCCAATGATGGGAGGACGTGCATTTTCAAAGTGGGGTATAGACTTTGTAGGTCCTATTAACCCTCCAGCTAGAAATTCCCATGCAGAGTACATTATTGTAGCCACAGATTACCTTACCAATTGGGTAGAAGTGAAAGCCACGAAAAAGAATGATGTTCAAACGACAGTTAAGTTCTTATTCGAGAATGTGTTCATGAGATATGGACTACCAATAGAGTTAGTGAGCGATAGAGGCACACACTTCTTGAATGAAGTCATTGAAAATCGTCTCCAAGAATTCTTGGTGATACATAAGAAGTCTTGCCCCTATCATCCCCAAGCTAATGGACAAGCCGAGAGCACAAATAAGATCCTCTATAATGTATTGACGAAATTGGTAAATAATAAACGCTCTGATTGGGATAAACAACTTCATCATGTTGTTTGGGCTTACCGAGTTGCCTATAAAACGGTACTCAATGCCACCCCATTTTTTATGGTCTTCGGACATAATGTTGTGTTACCCTCAGACTTTCTGATCCCAGCCTCAAACGTAGCACAAGAGCATGAGTGGAATGGACACAAGTTGTCCTCCAGGATCTTTGAGCTAGAACGCTTAGGTGAGACGAGGCTACGAGCGGCTGTAGGCATCTATGCTGCAAAGAAAAGACAAAAGGCTTATTTTGATGCACACATCAAGGATAAGGGAGTGGCTTAGTGCTAGTGTATACACTAAAGCAACATGCCCATAAATTGGAAAAGCGAGGATATGGACCCATGATCATTAATAGAATTTCCACTAGCAGTGCAGTTCAATTGGCCACTTTAGAAGGTGATATCTTGCCAAACTATATAAGTGTTTGTCGAGTCAAGTTATATCAAGAACCTCTTACAGAAGATATGCTAAAGAGACTCAACACTGCAAAGAAGCAAAAAGAAGAGGAGTTAAGAGTTAGAGAAGAAGCAGAGGCAGAGGCTAGAGAGCACATAAGGCAAAATAAGTTAAGGCAACTAGGCCTAGATGTCAACCCGAAAGCCCCAAAATATCACATGGACATGTGCCAAAAATGGGGCATGATTACTTCTCGAATAATTGATCGACGTCCCTTTGTGACCTTAGAGGTAGGACACAGAGAAAATGTAAGGACTGTGAGAGCATTGATTGACTCAGGTGCAGCAACTAGTGTAGTTAGACTTTCATACTACCAAGACTTGAAGTTGAACATCAATCCCATAGAAGCCTATCTCATGGATTGGGAGGGGTGGAAACCCCTTGTGTGGGTGAGGTGGAACTCCCCATCTCTCTTCAAGATGTCCCAATGGGAGTCAAAATGCTAGTGTGTCAAGATGAAGACCTTACTGAACCACTTGTCTTGGGTCAAGATTGGATTTTTTACCATGCAGTCATCTTAAACCTCAGAAGCCGACTTCTTCAAGTTTGGGTACATGAACAATACATTACACTAGAGTTAGAAAACTGCATGCTCACAAATCATGGTGTCACACATTCTCTTAGGACTAATCTTAGAGAAGAAGAAGTTGTATGTGTCCAAAGCTCTATGATGCAGAAGGATGTTGCCTCCAACAAAAGAGTCGGAGACCCATGAGACTCCCTTCTTGTACGAAGTCTCAGTCATCTGTAGTAGTTCTATCACACAAGGAAGAGAAACAGTACATGACAACTGCTGTGTCAAATAGACAATAGGATTTCAAGAAGAAAGTAGTGTCGGGCATGAAGCAGATCTGGGTACGAAAAGGAGAGCAACCACCAGCCTTGCCACAATAATTCCCATCTGGCCAAGCCAACCATGCCAAAACAAGAAACAAGCAACTAGGACAGGTTCAACCACAAGGTATCTGATAAGTTTGGGTGCCTCAAAAATTAGTGGCAACTCAACAAGGGCGATTACACATGTGGGTTCCAAAAGGACTCTTACATGTACCTAGGCATATGCTCTCCACCATGCAAAAGGTCTTAACCAAGAATCCAAGGAGAGAAAAGGGAAAGAACCAAGCACAGAGACCAAAGGAGGATAAACTCACCTCAGAAGGAGCACATAGGGAGCTCCAAGAAGTGTATGTCAAATTTTCAGAAGAAATCCCTTTAAAATAGTGATTTTCATCACTAGAAACCATTATAAATACCATTTCACATTTTTGTAGTTTCATTTTGTGCAAGCCAAGGAGTCCTTGAGCTTGAGGAGCATTAGAAGTATCATCCTACCAATTTCCATAATTTTTAGACTCCGTTTGATCCTTCAAATAAGCCCTAGAACCTAATTTTTAACTAGGCCGGACACTAGGTCTGGACAGGGCCAAAACTAGTCCAAAAACTATAAAAAGAACTAGAGAGCTCATTTTTGAGGTTAGCTTGTTAGAGATCTAGCTTGTTAGAGAATAGAGCTTTTGTAAGAGAGTTCCTTTGCAATTGAAGCTTTCCATTGTTCCTCTCTTTGATCTTACCTTGTGCCCGTGTGTGTGTATGTGTGTGCATGCTTGTGTGCTTTCACTCATGCACTTGTGCCTTCATTTGCTCGTGGTCTACATACCAGTCCTCACGTCTCCATGGATTGACAAGTAAAGGAGGTGGTGCTTATGCTTGAGCTACACCACAAGGTGGCAAGACTCATTTTTCCCTTTTACATTTGAAGATTCTAAGTTTCTACTTTTACAAGAGAATGGTTTTATGGCTTCTCTCATTTAGAGTTCATAAAAGACCATAACACAAATGATTTTAATCAAGCACTAGGCTTGGCAAAATGCATCAACAGGTGCTAATCCTCCTGAGGCAATTTCTCATCCTTTATAAGTTTCAGATGGTTGGTTGAGGGATAGAAAATTAGATGCATCTTTATCATGTCATAATTATATAGGTTCTCATACTGCTTTCTTTGCACCAGATAGTTATGCAATGTCTCTCTCTAGTCTTTGTGATGAGATCGAACCTATTTCTTTTGACGAAACACATAATTCCAAAAAACTGGATGGCTACTATGTAATCGAAATATGATGCTGTCATGAAAAATTGTACTTGGTTTTTATGTGATTTGCCTCTAGACAAAAGGGTTATTGGAACTAAATGGGTATACAAGCTGAAATCTAATCTTGATGGAATAGTTGATAGGTATAAGGATATGCTTGTTGCCAAAGGTTATGTTTAAGACAAAGACATGATTTTGATGAGGTTTTTACTCTCACATGCAAAATGACCATTGTTTCTAGCATTTGTGCACTTGTGACTCGTCGTGGATGGAATGTACATTGTTTGGACATTAAAATTGCATTTTTGAATGGTGATTTACATGAAGAAGTGTATATATTTCAACCCTATGGTTGTGTGTAGAAAGGGCATGAAAACCCTATGGTTTTGTGCAGAAAGTGTGTAGGGGAAAAAAGGAATTGTACTGATTTAAGCAAGCACCATGTGCTTGCTGTACACAAATACATGCTTAATTGATAACACATGGATTTGAGAATTGTCCAACTGAGAGCACCTTATCTGTTAAGCGTGAAGATGATGTACTTCTGATCATTGTTGTATATGTTGATGACATGTTTCTCACTAGTCCTAATGAGAAGCATATTATTGAATTTAAGGATGATTTGCATGCCTCTTTTGAGATGTTAGTTTTGGGGCATTTGCATCATTATTAGGCCATTCAGTTGCAAGTTGATTAGCAGGTTTTTGGATGCTTGATTTGATTATGCATAACCGAGCCTGATATTCAATTTGCAATTCTTAGATGAGCAGGTTTATGCATTGCCCACGTGTCAAGCATTGAGAAGCAGTTAACCACATCTTTTTCTACTTGAGTGGTACCCAACTACTTGGATTATTAATCCCAAGGGGGGATCATTATCGCCAGATTTACATGTTTTTTTACTAAGTCTAGGCTTGTTGCTATGACACTCGTGTGTCTACTAGTGTTTTTCGCTTCATGATTGGTAGCACATGCATATATTGGTTGAATGGACTTATGGTGGTTAGGATGTGTTTTAGTTCCATCTAAATGCCACAAAACATTAAAGGAGTTCTTACACAACATTTAGATGAACCATTATACGAGGAATATTGTGGTCAATTTAAGGTTGAGTGGCATTTGAGTGAGGATCTCAAAAACTCTTAAGTGCATGTTTGGTATAAGTGGATGCGAAAATTGTAAATATTATTTTCTATATTGTATGGAGAGCCGTAGTACAAAAGAGCTACAAACAATGTTGGAAACCTCCTTCAAGACAAAAAGTGAATGTGTCACACTATTCAACGTCACTAATGATTTGAGAGCCCATACTCCGGATTCTAATGTGCATATATGTAAATTACATGCAAAACTAAGACTTTTAGATAAAATCCTCAATCTTCATTTAGATTATGCATACTCTGCATACCTACAAAACTTGTAGATGAATGTATATAGAAATGTGAAGCTTACTCTCACATATGGGATTCCATTTTGGAGATGTTCATCTTAAATAAGATCCCAATCACATAGTACCAATGATGTTTTACAAGATGTGTCTATGGGAAAGCTATAACGTTTCTTCTTAACAATGATAGTAAACAAATTAATGCAATGTAGGACTATCAAAAATAGATTTGTGTAGTGATTACTAATGTCAAGAGTAACTCAAAATTAGCAAAGAAAAGAATGGAGATTTGGATAATGCTTGATCAATTTTTTAAAATTTTGAGACAATAAGTTATTACAGATAACTACATTGAAGATTTCAAGAAGACAATTATAAGCTTGTAACATCAAAAAGCTTATGTTGGAAATGAGGTAGATCCAATAAATATCAACAACTTTCCAAAACTTAGAATCATGTACGCATACAGACTTTGAACAGAATAAGATAGATGAATGAATATACAAATAGAAAAGAGACTAGAGATATGAATGAGTAACAAAGAGACTACCCTTAATAATAATAACTTGATTAAAGAATAGCTATAAATTGTGTGTGTACATATAAAATTTGGATAATTTTGAATATAAAATGAATTTCGGTAGAGAACAGAAGTTGGAGAGAAGTGTGCCAAAGAGTTAAGAAAGTATGTGAAAATGTTGGAATATGGAATATAATAGTTGTTAGAAGTGTCAAAGGACAAGAAGGCCAAAGAAATGGATTAGAAGGATTAAGAAGATAGAACAATCATGCATATTAGGAAAAGAATAGTCCCAATCAAATTTTCAGAAATTATTTTCAATCAAGAGTGATTTTTATCACTATAGCAACATTGTAAATATCGTTTTTTTGATAGTTTAAACTCCATTTTTTCCAAGTCGAGTTATCTTGAGATCCTCAAGGCTGAGGAGTACTAGAAGTACATATGTATCAAATATTGTATTTTTTTGAGCTCGTTTGAGTCTCCAAATAGGCATGGGAACCTATTTTTTAACTAGGCTGAACACTAGGTCTGGACAGGGACAAAACTAGTAAAAAATATATAAACGGAGCTAGAGAGCTCATTTTTTAGGTTAGCTTGTTGGGAGATAGAAGCTATTTTACCATTAGTGTCCATGTGAAAGGCCAAATGGCTACCGGACACTTCTTTGTAAATGTTTTTTTATCAAAACATATAGTGGCCTAGTCAGTCACAGATAGTAAGTTCGACCACATTTGTAACTCCTAAGAAGTTTGTGTTCATGTTGATTGTGTATTGTGTTTTTCTGTGTATTATGTAGCCTATGTGCAGAGTATCGTGTGCGACCATAGGAGCTCAATTTTCTACTTTGAGGATATCATTGTGAAGCTCTCGAGAAGGAGAGTGCATTTCGAGTCAATGAAGGATTCCATTGCTCCACTCTTTGTTCTTGCCTTGTGTGCACGTGTGTGCATATGTGTGTGCATGTTGGTGTGCTTCTCACTCACACACTTGTACCTTCACTTGCTCATGGTCATCATACCAGTTCTCACCGTGGATTGACATTTATGAGGTGAATCTCCTCATGTTGATACTCATCATTGTGCTAGAGTGACACCAAATTTGGTGCCATTGATGGGGATAGAGCTTTGAGGATGAGCGTGTGATGGTAAGATGTAGAGTTGTGACATTTGATTTATAGGTAATTTCCTTAATTTTCATTTTTTCTTACTTCCTTCATCACCATCATCATCCTCACCATCTCCCAGCTCCATCTCCTTCTTCACTGAAATTTTACTTTTTGGGTTATATTCCCTTCCCTACCTCATTCTCCTCATTCCATTTGTGAGAGAGACCTTTATACATTCAGTTTTCTTCTTGTTTGTTAGCCTTTTCTACAAGTTTTAGTTGTATCACCATCTCTAGCAACTTATGCAAGTATGATAGACCTCTATGGAGTTTTCAAGATTACAACTATGACAAATAAAGAAAGTTGATATTTCATGTTTTCATGCATTGCATGATAAATGGCACCACTAGAGCATCCCAAAACACTAGAGACTTTTGCAAAATCTACATTTTATTTGTCTATCGTGATAGACGGTGTCACGATAGACACTTTGAGCTTGCTAATGATGCAATAAAACTTTCTTAGTGCTTTGAAAGATCATTCTCCAATTGATTCATCAAAACAAATAAATCAACACAAAATAGATGATAAAAAAACTTGCTATTTTGGGATGAAAAGTGCTCTGGTATTTTACTTAGAGCTCAGAGTCTGCTAAAAATTGACTAGAGAAAATTTGCACACATTCAATTGAATATATGATGAATCCAAAGTAACAAATTTGATGAATTTTAATAGACTATACTAAGAGAAATCAATTTGGGAACATTGGGGCGTCATCCCGACTTTTCAAGAGTAAATTGTCTACATACATAGGTCACTTCAAATTGATGTAGCTCATATAGTAAAGATCAAAATGTAATGAAAATTGAGATCAAGCAAATAGACTTATCACTTTACCTATAGCAATTTAAATCACTTCAAAAGAGTAAGTACACAAAGAGAAATCATTGATCAAAATTGACTGAGAAACATAGAGTAAACATGAGACAGTAATTGTAGAGAGCTCCAAGTATGGTCAAAGAAATCAATCTCTATTGCACATATAGTACACAAAATGGTTGGGCATGAAGCATGGGACAAAGGAGCACAATGTGTGCTTCAATGATGATCCAAATCTTGTTTCTAATATCCTCTAAAGGACTACTCTACCCTGTGACTTTCCTCATGAGTTTTTATAGGAATTTTTGAATTCAAATTTGGTGGGGATTCCACCTGAAAGTTACTCCATTCTAGGACATCACATCTAATTGATTCCTCCTACTTGGATTTCATTATTTGCACCTACCAAGGTGTTGAAGCTCAAGGTCAAGGACAATCGTAATAAGTGCATCAGAGAAGTGGACACACAAGAAGAAGGAGCACATAGGGAGCTCTAAGAAGTGTATGTCAAATTTTCAGAAGAAATCCCTCTAAAATAGTGATTTTCATCACTAGAAACCATTGTAGATACCATTTCACCTTTTTGTAGCTCCATTTTGTGCAAGTCAAGGAGTCCTCAAGCTTGAGGAGCATTAGAAGTATCATCCTACCAATTTCCATAATTTTTAGACTCCGTTTGAGCCTTCAAATAAGCCCTAGAACCTAATTTTTAACTAGGTCGGACACTAGGTCTGGACAGGGCCAAAACTAGTCCAAAAACTATAAAAAGAGCTAAAGAGCTCATTTTTGAGGTTAGCTTGTTAGAGATGTAGCTTGTTAGAGAATAAAGCTTTTGTAAGAGAGTTCCTTTGCAATTGAAGCTTTCCATTGTTCCTCTCTTTGATCTTACCTTGTGCATGTGTGTGTGTATGTGTGTGCATGCTTGTGTGCTTTCACTCACGCACTTGTGCCTTCATTTGCTTGTGGTCTTCATACCAGTCCTCACATCTCCGCGGATTGACAAGTAAAGGAGGTGGTGCTTACGCTTGAGCTCCACCAAATTTTGGCGTTGTTGCCGGGGAGAGAGCTTCGAGGACGAGCATTGTGATGGTAAGATAGTAGATTTGCAACGTTGGAAGGTAAAAAAACTGTCATTTCTGTTCATTTTCTGATTTTTCTTCTTCATCTTCATCATCATCACCGTCTCTATCTTCTTCCATCTTCATCTTCATAGAAATTTCTTGTTTTTTAATGCATTTTCACCATTTTCACACCATTTTTCATGCATTATTGTGTGAGAAGGAGTTAGGAGATGCAAGGGAGAGCAAGCGCCTGTGTTTTTTCATGATTTTTTTCACATACGAAGCTCGCCATTGCTCGGCGCTCAGAAATTTGAATTTCCCACCAAAAAACACGATTAGGACTGAAAATTGCAATTTTCATAAAATTCAAATTTTTTCAAAAAAAATACGATTTTCTATTTCTCGCCTAAAAGCTTTTTGAAAAGAACACGATTCTGGGATCATTCTCAGAATCGCAATTCTCTGGTTGTGCTCAAAATTGCAATTCTCTAAATTTCTCAAAAACACGATTCTGAGAAGACATGATTTTCAGTGGGCTCAAAATCGCGATTTTCACAAATCATGATTTTCAGTCAAAAACACGATTTTGTGAAAACATGCTTCTTTGTGGCTCCAAAATCACGATTTTCAAAAACACGATTTTCATCCAAAATCGTGATTTTCACGATTTTCAAAAAACATGATTTTCACGATTTTCACTAAGGTACAAAATCACGATTTTCAAAACACGATTTTCAAGAACACGATTTTCAATCAAAATCGCCATTTTCTGGTCATTCTCAAAATCGCGATTTTCAGGCCAAAAACACGATTTTGACCAAACACGATTTTCATTCAAAATCGCAATTTTGTGATCATTCTAAAAATCGCGTTTTTCACGATTCTCTCTCAAAATCGCATTTTTCACGATTCTCACTCAAAATCGTGTTTTTTATGATTCTCAGCCAAAATCGCATTTTTCACGATTTTCAATCAAAATCGCATTTTAGAGGATTAGTCAAAATCGCTCAAAATCGCATTTTAGAGGATTAGTCAAAATCGCGATTTTCATAAGTGCTAAGCATCACAATTTTCATGATTTCACAAAATCGTGATTTGTGCGGTTGCTCAGCATCGTGATTTTCATGATCCTTCAAAATCGAGATTCTCATAAGAGCTCAGCATCGCGATTTTTAGACCCCCAAAAAATCACGATTTTCATTCAAAATCGTGATTTCCAAGGTTGTCCAAAATCGCGATTTTCACACAAAATCGTGATTTTTCCAAAAGGTCCAGTTTCCTTGTTTTGACCCCCAAGAGCCTGATTTGACATAACTTTTTCATCAAAAGTCCATTTTTGGAGCTCTATAGCTTGTTGGAAAGCTCGTTTCCAATCCTACACGGCCTCAACTATTTTTTATAAGGATAATGCGTTGATTTTTAGATAGGATAATTTGAAGTTGACCCTCAGGTGGGACTAGGAACCCAAGGGGACTCCAAAGGATTTTGAACCTTACCAAGGGGAAATTTTGGACTCTTAACCAAAGCTTATGAACCTGAGATCTGGTAGACACCTAGGCAAGGATAGACAAAGCAGTAGATCTTCTGAGGGAAGTGTCAACCATACAGCTAAGTCTTGGGCACAACAACTCAGTGGTTATCCTTACGTACTAAGCCCTAACACAAGTGACTCAGAAATGTCTTTTAGCATGGGGAACCTGCAGGTGGTGTTGGAACAAAACAATCACAAGTTGATGATTACAAAGAGCTTGAAGCAAGTCTATAATCAGATTGAAGTGAAAGAAGTCATTTGAGAAAGTGAAGAGATTTTAGAATGATAGCTTGTATACATATGTACATTACAGTTGGAAAATCTTGTAATTTGGGTATACATAATCCCTAGGATGATAAGGAGTAATGTAATAGATGCGGGATAAGTCTAGAACCATATGTATATAAGTCAATGATGTAAAGAAATACAAGAGAGAGTCATTAGAAGACAAGTGTCATAGAGATAGATGTGAAGAGAGTCATCTTCAGAAAATAGCGACGAGTATTTCATAGATTTCTCTCAATCTGAACATGTGGATCAGAAATCCTTTTGTACACATCTAATCTAGAATCTAATGAAGCTATTTTCAAAGTTTCATGATCTAATTCCTTTCATGTTGTGAGTATGATCAATAGGAACATGTGTATGTAAATTCTGCAGGTAGACCTCTCAGAGTTGTGCATTTTTTTGTGTAAATGTTTTGCTTAGATCTCAGTGCACAGTGTAAAGTTTTTGATGACTGAGCATTCAAAATCTAAGTTAGAAGGTAAGGAAGCTATGGCTAAAAGCATTTAGCAAAACGGGATCTATGCTGTGAGAAATCAACCTTAGAAGTTACCTATGTCAAAGTCGCTTGTTTAGGAAGACAGTTTTTGACATACTTTTGATCTTAACGATCAAATTAAAGTTTTAATGATTCTTTTGAAGGACTAATGGTTGATATGATTGTGCAAAGTTAGTGTGGAGATATGTGTATCATTGGTTTAAAGAAATCTAAAGATATGTGCAGGTAATGAAGTCAATCTTTGAAGCAGACTATTGAAGGATGAAGATTTTCACTCAGAGAAGTGATAGTTGAAAGTTTTGGTAAATGAAGATAACATTTGTGTAAAGCTTGTTCCATAACTGATACAGAGGAGATCTTAAATCAGTAGAGATCAAACCTTTGGAGATTGTGAGGTCTCAAACAGTGGTATCAGAGCTGAAGGTGCAAATAAAAGTGAAGTAAAGGCATTGGAAGTCCCGACTGCTGCAGATATTGAAGTCCCTTCTAATTAAAGGTGGACAAAGCCAAATTCTTGAACATAACCTGCAGAAGTACAAAGTACGAGTTCAAAGGATCAAAAAGGATTAAAGCTTCATATCAAAGGTACATTCTATTATCATAAATCATAGTAATTGAAGATACAGAAGATCAAAGATGGGAGAAAGCTTGCAAATTGATAAGCTAGATAGGGAGAACTATCCAGCTTGGTCCATGAGGATGGAGGCACACCTCATGAGCAAAGATTTGATGGCATTCATTATAGGAGAAGAAGAAAAGCCTGAGTTTGAAGATCCTAGTGTTCCAACTAGGGAGGAACTTGCAGGTTTGAAGAATTGGATGAGAAAGGATGCTCAAGCTAGGAGCATCATTTACATGGTTGTAAATGATTATCTTCTACCTCACATCAGAGGATTAGAAAGTGCAACAGATGTGTGGAATGCTTTGGAAGAGCATTTCCAAAACACAACCAAGTTGAGGAAGTCCTCATTATGGGCAGAATTCACAACTTTCAAGAAGAAGAGTTCACAATCAATTTCTAATTATGTGGCAAGGATGAAGGATATTGCAGATAGCTTGGGAGCAGTATATGAAGACATTGAAGAGGATAAGTTGGTAAGGAAAATACTTACAGGTCTGAGAGGAGATGAGAAGTGGAAGCCTTTCATATTGTCCATAGAATTGTCACTAGATCACTTTACTCCTGATCTTAATCAATTGCTAGGACACATGCTAACTTTAAGGTAGACAATGATAGGAGTGCAAGTCAAGCTATGTACTCCAAGGACAAGAAAAAGAATGGCAAAGGGAAGTAGTCAATTGATGATGAAGGAACTTCAAGTCAAGCTAACTTTACAAAAGGAAAGATGAACTACAGAGGTAAAGGAAGAGGAGGTAAGAACAAAGATAATACTAAAGCTTGTTGGATTTGTGGTAGAACCAATCATTTGGCAAATGATTGTTGGTATAGCAATCAAAATGGTGGAATTAATAACCAGAGCTTCAATCAAAGAGGTAGAGGAGGTAGAAACCAAAGAGGCAACTTCAGAGGAAGAGGTGGTAGGACATCATATGCTAGAGGAGGTGGAAGAAGTTTTCAATCTCAGTCCTACAACAATAATTATTACAATTATGCATCAGATCAGAAGGATGACATGACTCTCATCTTGAATGCAACTTATGAAGCAGTAGGAGAAGATCAAAGGGTGTTTTATATTGACTCAGGATGTAGCAATCATCTGAGTGGCAATATATCATTGATGACTGATATGGAAACAAAGGTGAATGGACATACAGTTCAAACAGGTGACAACACCAAGCATAAAGTGGAGAGCATTGGATCAATGAAGACAAAGAGTGGAAGTACACTCTTGAGCAAGGTACTTTATGTTCCTACTATTCCTAAAGACTTGATAAGTGTAGGGAAAATTGTGGAGAAGGGATATGAAGTCAGATTCACAAATGATGGTGTTTATGTGCAAGATCCAAATCAAGGATATACAAATATTATTGCACATAAAAAGCAAGGAAGGTTGTTTACTCTCAAAGTCCAAGGCAATGTGGGACATGCTTTATTTACTTATGGAAGTCAAAAGATGTCTGAATTAGACCTATGGCATAAAAGGCTAGGTCATTTTAATGAGAGCCATAAAGGAAATGTCAAAGAATGATGTGGTGCTTGGTATGCCAAATGTTGAAGCTCAACACATGGTGTACAAGTGTGAAGCTTGTCAATTAGGTAAAGCCCACAAAAGTTAATACAATAAATCAGGGTACAAGTATTCAAATATGCTTGAGTTAGTTCATACAGATGTGTGGGGTACTTCAAGGGACTATAGCATAAATGGATCCAGATATTATGTGTTGTTTTGTTGATGATGCAACCAGATGCATTACTTTATATGTAATCAAGGACAAATCAGAAGTGTTCAAAACATTCAAGCATTATCATGCTTATGCAGAAAGGATTACAGGACAAAATCTCAAGAGGTTGAGATCAGATGGAGGGGGAGAGTATTTCTCTAAAGAGCTTGATGATTATTTGTGGAATGCAGGTATAAAAAGAGAAGTAACTTGCAGGTACTCCCCTCAACAAAATGGAGTTGCAGAAAGAAGAAATAGAACTCTTGTAGAGTTTGCAAGAGCAATGATGAAGGAAAAGAATTGCCCAAACTACCTATGGGCAGAAGCTATCAACACTGCAACATACCTTGTGAATAGGTTACCTTGTAAAGCTTTGGATGGAAGAACTCCTTATGAAGCATGGTGGGGTAAGAAACCTACTCTTGATCATTGTAAGGTATTTGGATGTTTAGCATATGCTTATGTTCCTTCACAATTGAGACATAAGCTAGAACCCAAAGCAGAAAAGTATGTGTTTATTGGGTATGATGATAGACAGATGGGTTACAGATTGTGGCCTCCATCCACAAAGCAATTTCTTGTTACCAAAGATGTTACATTTGACGAGCAAAGCATATGGTATACAGGGTCAACAAATGATTATGCAGATGTTAAAGAAATACAAGGGAAAGGGAAGACAAAAGTAAGTGTGTATGAAGAAGATATTGATGATGTTGATTATAAAAGTAAATTGCAAGATAATTTTGAAGATGGGCCAAGATTTGATCCAGAATCAAATGTGGTTGAGACTTCAAGAAGTGCAGAGGTCAAAAGATCCTTGAGAGAAAGGAAAGAGCCTATCAGGTATAGCTATGATACATCTTTCCTAACAACAAAAGATTATGCTTACATTGTGAAGACAGAAGAGGATCCAATCACATATGAAGAAGCTAAAGGTAAACAGAATTGGGAGAAGGCAATGCAAGAAGAGTATGATGCTCTACTTGAAAATTAAACATGGGAATTGGTGCCAAGACCAAAGAATCAGAAGGTCATTGGATGTAAGTGGGTGTATAAAACAAAAAGGTTTGCAAATGGTAAAGTGTCTAGATACAAGGCTAGACTTGTGGTCAAAGGTTATGCCCAAACTTATGGGGTAGATTATGATGAAACCTTTAGTCCTGTTGCTAAGATGTCTACAATTAGATCATTGATTGCTATTGCTACTTGTAAAGGATGGAAGTTATCACAATTAGACGTGAAGAATGCATTCTTGAATGGATACATTGCAGATGAAGTGTACATGGAGCAATCAGAAGGCTTCATGGATTCAATTGGATCAGATTATGTTTGTAAGCTCAAGAGAGCTTTGTATGGGTTGAAGCAAGCTCCAAGAGCATGGAATTACAGGCTTGTTAAGTTCTTGAATGAATGTGGATTTCAAGCATCAAAGGGAGATAGTAGCTTGTTAGTGAAGGCAAGTGAAAATGGATACATATACATGTGTATTTATGTTGATGATATTATTGTCACAGGTACAGATGCTCAAGGAATCAATGAGCTTAAGAAACAAATAGAGAAGGAGTTTAAGATAAGTGATTTGGGAAACTTATCTTATTTCTTAGGAATGTAGATTGTGTATACTCAACATGGAGTATATGTTACACAAGAGATATATTTGAAGAATCTTCTGGTCAAGTTCAACATGGAGGATTGCAAGCCTTCAACCACACCATTAGAGGTCAATCATAAATTGAGCAGGTATGGACGTGAAGAGTTTAATGACATGAAGAAATATCAGAGTTTGGTAGGTAGTTTAATTTATGCTACCTTGACAAAGCGAGATCTATCATATGCAGTAGGTGTGTTATCACAATTTATGCATTGTCCAAAGAAGACTCATTGAATTACAGCTCAAAGGGGACTCAGATATATCAAAGGAACTCTAAGTGAAGGTTTGTATTATGGATTTACTTCTGATACAAGAATCAAAGTGTTTAGTGATGCAGATTGGGCAGGTGATTCAGATGATAGAAGGTCTACTCATGGGTATCTCTATTATATTGGAGATAAGCTAGTTTCTTGGTGCTCAAAGAAGCAACATACAGTTGCTTTGTCATCCACAGAAGCTGAGTATAAAGGAATGGTAGAGGCTGCAAAAGAAGTGATATGGTTAAAGACCTTGTTGAAGAGTTTTGGAACTGATCAGAGTACTCCAATTATTTTTGGAGACAATATGAGTTCATTGTATTTGGCAGCTAACCCTGTTTTTCATGCCAGAACTAAGCATATAGAGATTCAGTATCATTTCTTGAGGGAAAAGGTACTTGATAAAGAGATTGAAGTGTTTTATACTACAACAAAAGAGCAAGTTGTAGATATGTTGACAAAAAGCTTGGATGGACCTAAGCTACGGAGATTCAAAGAGATGGCAGGAGTAAAGAAGAATGGAATAATCACAATTAGTGATTGAGGGGGCTAGGAGTCCAAAATAGACAAATGCCAAGGGTCACCCCATTGAATCGATGTTATACTTGCGGAGATGACCACATGGCTAACGTTTGCCCAATGCTAAACCAGAATGTAAGAGAATGAAATGCCCCATATTGCACTATTGACAGGAAATACACAAACCACACGGCTCAAGATTGTTCTTACAATAGGCAGGCTGTTAGATAGAATTATCAACAACCTTACCCACAAGGTAGGTATCAGAACCAATACCAACAGCCATATTATCGACCACAACAGCAATATCAAGCACCATATAGGCCACAACCAATCCCAGGAAACCAACCACCAACTCCTACCAATGTGATTCCGATTAAATATGCAGTAGCTGAAGAGAACCTTAATAGAGCATTGGTACCACTAACCCCATTGGTCCCAAAAAATGACTCTTATGCTCATAGTTTAGACTACTCCCATGAAGGTAGCCCACATGCTTACTACACGGAGTCACCTGAGCATAGTGAGACTTATCCATATCAATATGAGGCACCACCTATGGAACAAAATTGGGAGCCCGAATACTCCAATGTCATGTACACAAATCCTAACCCTAGGCCCCAATTGAGACAAATGAGACCACAAGCCCCTAGAGGACCGTGTTTTAGATGTCAGGGCGACCATTTCATTTGTGAATGTCCCCACTCACCAACTCTAGGACAAGGACAAAACATCACAATACAAGGTTTTTGTCCTGAATGCGACAAAGAACATCTCCCGAGAGATTGTCCAAAGAACCCCTCTAGTGCACCCAAGGTTACACCCATTAATGTGGTGGGCTTAGTGGTAGATTCAAGTGTCAGTAGCAATGTGGCTCCTATACAGGCAGTCACTAGAGCTCAAGCTTTAAAATAGGATAAGCCAACTGAACAATCAGAGTCAAGTGAATCAAGAGAGCCTAGTAAGCAAAAAACAAGAACATGGAAAGATACTAGGGAGAAAACCAATCGCAAGTGGAACAAAAAGCTATCAGAACTAGAAGAAAGCCTGAAAGAAGCGAAAACAAAGATAGAAGACATTGCATCTCAAAGTCCCTCGCATGACAAAACTCTGTCCACACCACCTCATCCCACCCCACCACCCATTGTAAATAGACCACAACCAGGGTCTGTGCTTGCAGCCCCTAGAAGGCTTGGACATGATGTTCAAGGCCTACCAGGCTCGACTTCAAGACGTGCCAATAGCTGCGAACCTAGACAAGAGTTACCCTAGAGCCGACTTAGAGATTGAACGGATGAAATGTGCATGAAAATGGTAGAACTACTCAAGCTATGCTCGAGACTAGTCAAAAGTTCAATCAGACAAACTCTGTCAAACCGGATTTGCATTTCCAGGGCTTACTAGAAAGATTAGAGCAGTTGGTAAACAAACCACAAGTTTCTTTACCTCCACAAGTTCAACTAGTTGTTGAGAGAGAAAGCTCTCCACCAATGAAATCTTATGTTCCTAATTCCACGAATGTTGGAACACCTCTTTCAATTCAAGAGTACTCCCAAGAGTTCTTGCGGGAAATACAAGAAGAGAAATGGGCCAAGGAGAAGGGTAATCCTCCTCCTATTCCTGAAATTGATGATCTTCATGATCGATTTTCCCCAAGACATTCCATCTATTTACGGAGATCAAATAGAGCAACAAAAAGATGAAAGATTAGATTTTGAATCTAAATCTTTACAAGAGTTGCCACAATTCACAGGCCCATGGGAATCTAAATCTCTTCATATCAGAGCTCCCACAATATTGGTAAGACATGAAGACTCAGTGGTTCCAAGGAACACTGATGTCGTGAAGAACACTAAGGTTCAGTGTCATCTCACCGTAGAAGAGTTGCTCAAAGAAAAATCTGAGCTCTGGAATCATGTGAAGGATCAGGTTCCAGAACTTGATTCCAATATGCCAAAAACAGGCTCTAAGCAAAAAGTTCCAGAGATACCTCTCGATAAAATAGGATACATGTGTGAGGGTGAAGAAGGTAATACTTATCTTCCAATCACCTACCAAGGTTACACAACCAAAGCAATCATAGATTCAGGTGTTGTTGTTGCTATTGCAACCACCTCCTTGTGGAAGCGATGGGGCAAACCCACA
The DNA here is from genome assembly GCA_020310875.1 of Ceratopteris richardii. NCBI lineage: Eukaryota > Viridiplantae > Streptophyta > Polypodiopsida > Polypodiales > Pteridaceae > Ceratopteris > Ceratopteris richardii. The sequence goes on from CM035421.1 coordinate 127,268,896, forward strand.
TTAAGACCAACTAGAATGAAGCTTCAAATGACAGACGGTCATTTTGAAAGACCTCTAGGATTGCTCGAAGGGATAACTCTAACCACTTGTGGTGTAGAGTTTGAGCACACCTTCGCTATATGTGACTTTGAGAAAAATAATGTCTATGATATGATCCTAGGAAGACCCTTCCTACGACAACTGCAAATAGTACAGGATTGGGGAACCAACTCCTTATACTTACAGCACTTAGGGGTTACAACCAAGGTCCACTTGAAGGATTACACCTTTAGAGATGTACCACCCCTACAATGGAATCCTATCCACAAAGCAAAAGAAGATTCTATCTCTGTGCATTCTGGAAGTTCACCTGATCCATCATGGATGCATGAAGATACTCACTTGTGGATGTGCAAGGTTGCAGAGGAAGAGGAAAAGCATCTAAAGGCAAGAGAAGAAGGAACTTCTCAAGGGGAAAGACCAGTTAAAGACCCAGCCTACACATCGATGATCTTTCCAGATGAGGAATTTGAGCCTCATGGTTGCGCAGAAATCCTAGCCACCATGGACATTGCTGTCAATGAAGAATAGTGGACACCTCATTGTGATGAGGAAGGTTATGATATTTCTGTGTATGTGTCAGCCCTTGCTAGAAGAATGTGACCCTAGTGACTTCATAGAAGAAGAAGAGAACAATGATGATCTAGAGTCCATTGTGATGGATAGTTGCTTTAACTCAGAGCAACACTATCTAGAAGATGTGGGAGTGCTTAACCAAAAAGAAGAAGAACCCCTCACAAGCATCAAAACTGTAAATTCAAAGAATGGAAGTGAAGGTGGTCAAAAGGAAAAGAAAAGAAAAGTAGTGAAACAAGAACAGGAGGAATCATTGTTCGAGGTACCAGAAAATTTCAAGAAATATGAAGTTGATGACCGAAAAATTTTGGTACGAATGCCTAAGAGAGAGGCCATCATAGGAGAATCATATGATAATAAAGAAAAGACCAAAAAGATTGTTGTGACCATTGAGGAGAACGAAGAGAGATGTACCTACATAGGAGATTACTTAAGTGCAATAGAAGAAATGGAGCTCGTAGCTCTATTAAGGGAATATAGGGCCGTGTTTTCATGGCACTATAGAGACTTGAAGGGGGTAGATCCAAGAACATGCTCTCATACGTTCCCCATGACTACCAATGCCAAGCCCACCAAATAGAAGCCCTACACATATAATGACACTTATGCGGCTAAAATAAAAGAAGAAATTGATAGGTTGATTGAAGTTGGATTCATCTATGAGATTGAGCATACTGAATGGGTGTCCCCCATTGTAGTGGTGCCCAAGAAGAATGGGAATTTGCGAGTGTGCATTAACCTTAAAAAATTTAATGCTGCTACGATTCGAGATAGTTATCTGCTTCCAATCACTGAACATCTATTGGAGCGTGTTGCAGGCAAGGAAGTTTATAGCTTCCTTGATGGATTTTCTGGTTACAACCAGGTAGCCATTGCCCCAGAAGATCAACACAAAACAGCATTTTCTATAGAGTGGGGAATCTTTGCATTTCGTGTGATGCCATTTGGGCTCACCAATGCACCTGCAACATTCCAAAGGTTCATGTGTCATGTCTTCAAAGAATTCTTGCGAAAGAGCTTAGAAGTATATGTGGATGATTTATGTGCTCATTCCCAAGAACAAAGATACCACATCCCTGAGCTCAGACAAATCTTCAACAAGTGTAGAGAATATCGAGTGTGTCTGAACCCAGAAAAGTGTGTATTCATGGTACGACAAGGTAAAATTTTAGGTCACATTGTTTCTAAGAATGGAATCTCAACAGATGAAGGCAAAGTAAGAGCCATAGCGGAGTTGCCAAGGCCAAGGAATGTTAAAGAGGTACAAGCCTTTATGGGCCATTGTGGATATTACCATAGGTTTATCCATATGTATGCTATCATAGCTAAACCTCTTTATGCCTTGTTTACAAACTTTGAATGGAATGATGAATGCGAGAATTCGTTCAATGAGTTGAAGAGACATTTGTGCATGGCACCAATACTGACCACTCTCGATTGGAATAAGCCATTCCATGTCCATGTGGATGCATCCAATCACGCCATAGGATGTGTGCTAGCACATCCCACAGATGAAGGAAATCTAGACTTGCCTATAACATATGCTAGCAGACAACTCACTGCAGCTGATCGAAATTATACCACAACTAAGCGAGAAGGCTTAGGCATCGTATATGCAGTGAAGGAGTTTAGACACTATTTATTGGCCAACAAGTTCAAGTTTTTCACTAATCATCAAGCTTTATTATATTTGGTCAATAAACCTTGCAATATAGGACGTTTAGTAAGATGGTTCCTCTTACTATTGGAATATGACTTTGAGGTTTTTGTTAGGAAAGGTAGAACCCACCTCAGGGCAGATCACCTTTCTCGCATCACTTCAGGAGAGCCACCACAAGGAGTGTCTGATGAACTACCTGATGCTTATTTGTTCAATTTAGAGGTTGTTCCTAAATGGGCAAATAAGTTGGTACCGGTCCTAACCTTCAGACTCGCAAATAAGAATGTGAAAACATCACAAGAAGAAATTGTAAAATCACAAAAATATCACATATTGGTAGGAAGCATGTACAAACAAGATACGGAAGGTGTACTAGCTTGTTGTGTTGAGGACGAAGAACATAGTAGCTGGTTGCAACAAGCCCATGAAGGAGTGCTAGGAAATCACTATTCTAAACAACGAACATTGCAAAATCTAAAACATTTAGGAGTGTATTGGCCTAGCATGGATAGAGAAATACATGAGTGGATTAAGAATTGTCCAGTGTGCCAAGAGAGGCCCCAGTGGAGCATGCCACCCTTTATCATGTATCATTAATTACTAATTGGAGTGCTCCATTGGTAGAATTCATGAGATCAGGAACATTACCCAAAGAGGCTAGTCTAGCAAGAAGATGAAGCATGGAGCAAGAGGCTCAGGACTATGCCTTCGTTGGAGACAACTTATATCAAAGAGGCAAGGATGGTTATCTAAGATTGTGCATTCACGAATAAGACTATTTGAAAGTCTTAGAAACTGCACATAGCGGTGTTGCAGGTGACACTTCGGTCCTGATCGAGTAATCAAGAACATTCTCTTCTCAGGATTTTGGTGGCCCACTCTTCATATGGATGCACATACCTATGTGAAGAAATGTGAAACATGTCAACGTGCACAGTATCCAATTAGAAAAGATGAGATGCCTTTAAGGCCAATGATGGGAGGACGTGCATTTTCAAAGTGGGGTATAGACTTTGTAGGTCCTATTAACCCTCCAGCTAGAAATTCCCATGCAGAGTACATTATTGTAGCCACAGATTACCTTACCAATTGGGTAGAAGTGAAAGCCACGAAAAAGAATGATGTTCAAACGACAGTTAAGTTCTTATTCGAGAATGTGTTCATGAGATATGGACTACCAATAGAGTTAGTGAGCGATAGAGGCACACACTTCTTGAATGAAGTCATTGAAAATCGTCTCCAAGAATTCTTGGTGATACATAAGAAGTCTTGCCCCTATCATCCCCAAGCTAATGGACAAGCCGAGAGCACAAATAAGATCCTCTATAATGTATTGACGAAATTGGTAAATAATAAACGCTCTGATTGGGATAAACAACTTCATCATGTTGTTTGGGCTTACCGAGTTGCCTATAAAACGGTACTCAATGCCACCCCATTTTTTATGGTCTTCGGACATAATGTTGTGTTACCCTCAGACTTTCTGATCCCAGCCTCAAACGTAGCACAAGAGCATGAGTGGAATGGACACAAGTTGTCCTCCAGGATCTTTGAGCTAGAACGCTTAGGTGAGACGAGGCTACGAGCGGCTGTAGGCATCTATGCTGCAAAGAAAAGACAAAAGGCTTATTTTGATGCACACATCAAGGATAAGGGAGTGGCTTAGTGCTAGTGTATACACTAAAGCAACATGCCCATAAATTGGAAAAGCGAGGATATGGACCCATGATCATTAATAGAATTTCCACTAGCAGTGCAGTTCAATTGGCCACTTTAGAAGGTGATATCTTGCCAAACTATATAAGTGTTTGTCGAGTCAAGTTATATCAAGAACCTCTTACAGAAGATATGCTAAAGAGACTCAACACTGCAAAGAAGCAAAAAGAAGAGGAGTTAAGAGTTAGAGAAGAAGCAGAGGCAGAGGCTAGAGAGCACATAAGGCAAAATAAGTTAAGGCAACTAGGCCTAGATGTCAACCCGAAAGCCCCAAAATATCACATGGACATGTGCCAAAAATGGGGCATGATTACTTCTCGAATAATTGATCGACATCCCTTTGTGACCTTAGAGGTAGGACACAGAGAAAATGTAAGGACTGTGAGAGCATTGATTGACTCAGGTGCAGCAACTAGTGTAGTTAGACTTTCATACTACCAAGACTTGAAGTTGAACATCAATCCCATAGAAGCCTATCTCATGGATTGGGAGGGGTGGAAACCCCTTGTGTGGGTGAGGTGGAACTCCCCATCTCTCTTCAAGATGTCCCAATGGGAGTCAAAATGCTAGTGTGTCAAGATGAAGACCTTACTGAACCACTTGCCTTGGGTCAAGATTGGATTTTTTACCATGCAGTCATCTTAAACCTTAGAAGCCGACTTCTTCAAGTTTGGGTACATGAACAATACATTACACTAGAGTTAGAAAACTGCATGCTCACAAATCATGGTGTCACACATTCTCTTAGGACTAATCTTAGAGAAGAAGAAGTTGTATGTGTCCAAAGCTCTATGATGCAGAAGGATGCTGCCTCCAACAAAAGAGTCGGAGACCCATGAGACTCCCTTCTTGTACGAAGTCTCAGTCATCTGTAGTAGTTCTATCACACAAGGAAGAGAAACAGTACATGACAACTGCTGTGTCAAATAGACAATAGGATTTCAAGAAGAAAGTAGTGTCGGGCATGAAGCAGATCTGGGTACGAAAAGGAGAGCAACCACCAGCCTTGCCACAATAATTCCCATCTGGCCAGGCCAACCATGCCAAAACAAGAAACAAGCAACTAGGACAGGTTCAACCACAAGGTATCTGATAAGTTTGGGTGCCTCAAAAATTAGTGGCAACTCAACAAGGGCGATTACACATGTGGGTTCCAAAAGGACTCTTACATGTACCTAGGCATATGCTCTCCACCATGCAAAAGGTCTTAACCAAGAATCCAAGGAGAGAAAAGGGAAAGAACCAAGCACAGAGACCAAAGGAGGATAAACTCACCTCAGAAGGAGCACATAGGGAGCTCCAAGAAGTGTATGTCAAATTTTCAGAAGAAATCCCTTTAAAATAGTGATTTTCATCACTAGAAACCATTATAAATACCATTTCACATTTTTGTAGCTTCATTTTGTGCAAGCCAAGGAGTCCTTGAGCTTGAGGAGCATTAGAAGTATCATCCTACCAATTTCCATAATTTTTAGACTCCGTTTGATCCTTCAAATAAGCCCTAGAACCTAATTTTTAACTAGGCCGGACACTAGGTCTGGACAGGGCCAAAACTAGTCCAAAAACTATAAAAAGAACTAGAGAGCTCATTTTTGAGGTTAGCTTGTTAGAGATCTAGCTTGTTAGAGAATAGAGCTTTTGTAAGAGAGTTCCTTTGCAATTGAAGCTTTCCATTGTTCCTCTCTTTGATCTTACCTTGTGCCCGTGTGTGTGTATGTGTGTGCATGCTTGTGTGCTTTCACTCATGCACTTGTGCCTTCATTTGCTCGTGGTCTACATACCAGTCCTCACGTCTCCATGGATTGACAAGTAAAGGAGGTGGTGCTTATGCTTGAGCTACACCACAAGGTGGCAAGACTCATTTTTCCCTTTTACATTTGAAGATTCTAAGTTTCTACTTTTACAAGAGAATGGTTTTATGGCTTCTCTCATTTAGAGTTCATAAAAGACCATAACACAAATGATTTTAATCAAGCACTAGGCTTGGCAAAATGCATCAACAGGTGCTAATCCTCCTGAGGCAATTTCTCATCCTTTATAAGTTTCAGATGGTTGGTTGAGGGATAGAAAATTAGATGCATCTTTATCATGTCATAATTATATAGGTTCTCATACTGCTTTCTTTGCACCAGATAGTTATGCAATGTCTCTCTCTAGTCTTTGTGATGAGATCGAACCTATTTCTTTTGACGAAACACATAATTCCAAAAAACTGGATGGCTACTATGTAATCGAAATATGATGCTGTCATGAAAAATTGTACTTGGTTTTTATGTGATTTGCCTCTAGACAAAAGGGTTATTGGAACTAAATGGGTATACAAGCTGAAATCTAATCTTGATGGAATAGTTGATAGGTATAAGGATATGCTTGTTGCCAAAGGTTATGTTTAAGACAAAGACATGATTTTGATGAGGTTTTTACTCTCACATGCAAAATGACCATTGTTTGTAGCATTTGTGCACTTGTGACTCGTCGTGGATGGAATGTACATTGTTTGGACATTAAAATTGCATTTTTGAATGGAGATTTACATGAAGAAGTGTATATATTTCAACCCTATGGTTGTGTGTAGAAAGGGCATGAAAACCCTATGGTTTTGTGCAGAAAGTGTGTAGGGGAAAAAAGGAATTGTACTGATTTAAGCAAGCACCATGTGCTTGCTGTACACAAATACATGCTTAATTGATAACACATGGATTTGAGAATTGTCCAACTGAGAGCACCTTATCTGTTAAGCGTGAAGATGATGTACTTCTGATCATTGTTGTATATGTTGATGACATGTTTCTCACTAGTCCTAATGAGAAGCATATTATTGAATTTAAGGATGATTTGCATGCCTCTTTTGAGATGTTAGTTTTGGGGCATTTGCATCATTATTAGGCCATTCAGTTGCAAGTTGATTAGCAGGTTTTTGGATGCTTGATTTGATTATGCATAACCGAGCCTGATATTCAATTTGCAATTCTTAGATGAGCAGGTTTATGCATTGCCCACGTGTCAAGCATTGAGAAGCAGTTAACCACATCTTTTTCTACTTGAGTGGTACCCAACTACTTGGATTATTAATCCCAAGGGGGGATCATTATCGCCAGATTTACATGTTTTTTTACTAAGTCTAGGCTTGTTGCTATGACACTCGTGTGTCTACTAGTGTTTTTCGCTTCATGATTGGTAGCACATGCATATATTGGTTGAATGGACTTATGGTGGTTAGGATGTGTTTTAGTTCCATCTAAATGCCACAAAACATTAAAGGAGTTCTTACACAACATTTAGATGAACCATTATACGAGGAATATTGTGGTCAATTTAAGGTTGAGTGGCATTTGAGTGAGGATCTCAAAAACTCTTAAGTGCATGTTTGGTATAAGTGGATGCGAAAATTGTAAATATTATTTTCTATATTGTATGGAGAGCCGTAGTACAAAAGAGCTACAAACAATGTTGGAAACCTCCTTCAAGACAAAAAGTGAATGTGTCACACTATTCAACGTCACTAATGATTTGAGAGCCCATACTCCGGATTCTAATGTGCATATATGTAAATTACATGCAAAACTAAGACTTTTAGATAAAATCCTCAATCTTCATTTAGATTATGCATACTCTGCATACCTACAAAACTTGTAGATGAATGTATATAGAAATGTGAAGCTTACTCTCACATATGGGATTCCATTTTGGAGATGTTCATCTTAAATAAGATCCCAATCACATAGTACCAATGATGTTTTACAAGATGTGTCTATGGGAAAGCTATAACGTTTCTTCTTAACAATGATAGTAAACAAATTAATGCAATGTAGGACTATCAAAAATAGATTTGTGTAGTGATTACTAATGTCAAGAGTAACTCAAAATTAGCAAAGAAAAGAATGGAGATTTGGATAATGCTTGATCAATTTTTTAAAATTTTGAGACAATAAGTTATTACAGATAACTACATTGAAGATTTCAAGAAGACAATTATAAGCTTGTAACATCAAAAAGCTTATGTTGGAAATGAGGTAGATCCAATAAATATCAACAACTTTCCAAAACTTAGAATCATGTACGCATACAGACTTTGAACAGAATAAGATAGATGAATGAATATACAAATAGAAAAGAGACTAGAGATATGAATGAGTAACAAAGAGACTACCCTTAATAATAATAACTTGATTAAAGAATAGCTATAAATTGTGTGTGTACATATAAAATTTGGATAATTTTGAATATAAAATGAATTTCGGTAGAGAACAGAAGTTGGAGAGAAGTGTGCCAAAGAGTTAAGAAAGTATGTGAAAATGTTGGAATATGGAATATAATAGTTGTTAGAAGTGTCAAAGGACAAGAAGGCCAAAGAAATGGATTAGAAGGATTAAGAAGATAGAACAATCATGCATATTAGGAAAAGAATAGTCCCAATCAAATTTTCAGAAATTATTTTCAATCAAGAGTGATTTTTATCACTATAGCAACATTGTAAATATCGTTTTTTTGATAGTTTAAACTCCATTTTTTCCAAGTCGAGTTATCTTGAGATCCTCAAGGCTGAGGAGTACTAGAAGTACATATGTATCAAATATTGTATTTTTTTGAGCTCGTTTGAGTCTCCAAATAGGCATGGGAACCTATTTTTTAACTAGGCTGAACACTAGGTCTAGACAGGGACAAAACTAGTAAAAAATATATAAACGGAGCTAGAGAGCTCATTTTTTAGGTTAGCTTGTTGGGAGATAGAAGCTATTTTACCATTAGTGTCCATGTGAAAGGCCAAATGGCTACCGGACACTTCTTTGTAAATGTTTTTTTATCAAAACATATAGTGGCCTAGTCAGTCACAGATAGTAAGTTCGACCACATTTGTAACTCCTAAGAAGTTTGTGTTCATGTTGATTGTGTATTGTGTTTTTCTGTGTATTATGTAGCCTATGTGCAGAGTATCGTGTGCGACCATAGGAGCTCAATTTTCTACTCTGAGGATATCATTGTGAAGCTCTCGAGAAGGAGAGTGCATTTCGAGTCAATGAAGGATTCCATTGCTCCACTCTTTGTTCTTGCCTTGTGTGCACGTGTGTGCATATGTGTGTGCATGTTGGTGTGCTTCTCACTCACACACTTGTACCTTCACTTGCTCATGGTCATTATACCAGTTCTCACCATGGATTGACATTTATGAGGTGAATCTCCTCATGTTGATACTCATCATTGTGCTAGAGTGACACCAAATTTGGTGCCATTGATGGGGATAGAGCTTTGAGGATGAGCGTGTGATGGTAAGATGTAGAGTTGTGACATTTGATTTATAGGTAATTTCCTTAATTTTCATTTTTTCTTACTTCCTTCATCACCATCATCATCCTCACCATCTCCCAACTCCATCTCCTTCTTCACTGAAATTTTACTTTTTGGGTTATATTCCCTTCCCTACCTCATTCTCCTCATTCCATTTGTGAGAGAGACCTTTATACATTCAGTTTTCTTCTTGTTTGTTAGCCTTTTCTACAAGTTTTAGTTGTATCACCATCTCTAGCAACTTATGCAAGTATGATAGACCTCTATGGAGTTTTCAAGATTACAACTATGACAAATAAAGAAAGTTGATATTTCATGTTTTCATGCATTGCATGATAAATGGCACCACTAGAGCATCCCAAAACACTAGAGACTTTTGCAAAATCTACATTTTATTTGTCTATCGTGATAGACGGTGTCACGATAGACACTGTCTATCATGATAGACAGATTTACAAATAGGCACCCATCTATCATGATATACACGGCCTATCCTAATAGATGCCTCTATCATGATAGACACCATCTATCGTGACAGACGACCCCCTGCGATAGAGATCATCTATCGCCATAGACATCAGTATCACGATAGACCAAAATCCATGATAGATGATAGATGACGGATACCGTCTATCATGACAGACGAGACCCCACAAATGACCCTATTTATTGCGATAGAGATGATCTATCATGATAGATAGAAGACCACAATAGAAGAAAGATAGTGTGTATCAAGACAGACACCCATCTATCATGATTGCTAGGTCTATCGTAATAGACACTCATCTATCGTGACAAAAAGCCACTTACAATAGAGATTGTCTATCACAACAGACACCCATCTATCACGACAGACAAGTCTAACATTATAGACACTATCTATCGTAATAGACAGGTAAATTCACTTAAAAATTAGGGTTTTTATTTTTTGCAAATTTCAAACTTATGTTTGGCACGATTGTCCGATTGTCTCATAGCATCACAATTCTATTAGACAATTATGACATTTTCACACAATTGCGGCTGCCTTAAACAAGTACATAAATATCTCGAGAGGTTTTGTTTGTCTGTTTGACCCCTAGGAACTTGAATTGACATAAGTTTCTTATCCAAAATATGTTTTTTGGGCTCTAGAGTTCTTCGAAAAGCTTGTGTCGAATCATGTTTTTCTTAAAAATCATGTGTTGATTTTTAGATAGGGTAATTTGAAGTTGACCTTCAAGTGGGATTAGGAAGCTAAGGGAGCTCTAGAGGATTTTTCAGTAATACAAGGGGGAAATGGGTATTTTAAAAAAATACCTAAATCAAAATTTCCTATCAAATAAATTAAAGTAAAGCTTGATCTAAACTTGGGACTTTTATAGATCCATCTAGAGCCATTCAAGGGTTTCTAGAGCAAGGTAAAGTGCATAACAAAGCAAGGTTTGGGGAATGCTTACTAAACATTAGAGTGCTTTTTGGAGCACCAGACTCGAGGTTAGAAGAACTCTCAACCCTCTCAGTCAATTCTTTAGTGCAGACTAAGTACAACTAGTGCCACTGATTAATTAGGGTTATGTTAGGCACGATATAAGCACAAGAAACTTTAATTATTCAAGTTCAAGAGTAAGTATATTATTATTGCGACAAATCCTAAGGGAAAAGAACTTAAATGGATCGATCACATTTCCAAGTTGTGATAAAACTCAAGTATTCCTAATGAAGATATTTGTCAAACAAGATTACACTGGAGAAATCTATTAAAGAACAAGTAACTGATTCAAAAGAACATTACAACGTGCTTGTACTTGGGAAAATTGGAACTAATAGACAAAGCTTATGAACCTTAGATTAGGGGGACACCTAGGCTAGGATAGACAAAGCATCAGATCTTCTAAAGCTAGTGTTAATCACACAGCTAGGTCATGGGCCCAACAACTTAGTAATTATCCCTATGTGCTAAGTTCAGAAACTAGTGATTCAAAAATGTCCTTTATCATGGAGAGACCCACAGGTAGTTCAGATACTTCCTATTTGGAGATACGAGAAGGTCCATATAAGACACAATTGGAGCATATAAGAACAAATTGATTAGGTGCTTGCATCTATGAGGATGGCTTCTAAAGATCAACCATCCAACTTAAAAATCCAGATCAACCCTTTGGACTTGAACACCCCATGGGCTCATACATTTATAAGCAAGGAACCACATATGTGTTTACCAGCTTACTAGACAAGACATATGAATCTGGAATAATAATCCCAAAAAATGAGATAAAAGACCTACAACAAGGAGACCTAGGACAAGAACCTATGATTCCTCAAGGCAAATCTTTCTTGACTAAATTAATTACCCAGGATTGGATTCCACAAGTCAACAAAAGCATAGAGCTATTCTTGAATAGAGAAATGGATAGAAACCTTTTGGAGATTCAAACCAGATCAACTTAGTGAAGTAGACAGAGTCATCATATACGAGTTCAAAGGTCTTGAGATGCCAGACAAAGTATTCTATCTAGATAACACGTTGGAAAGGATGTTCAAAAGCATAGACCAACTCCTAGAAGCCTTTATCATCGAACTCTACAAGAGTAGCATCAAGCACAATTCTTCATCCCTGATCCACAACTTCAAGCAAACACCCTAGAAAATGGTTAGACTAGCAAGAATAGGATTTAGATAGTACCTAGAAAGATGCCCTATTCCAGAACTACCCACACTAGTCAAACAAGTAGCATTATTCTTGGATGGTTTCATAAGTGCTGAATTGAGATCTTATGTGTATCTAAAAGAGCCTAGAACCATAGAACAGTGTGACCGTATGTGCATCGACATTGAGGACAATCTAAGGGAAGATTTATAGCTTTCCAAGAACTATAAAGACTCAAATAGTGCCACTAGCTTCACTTCTAAACCATCCACTTCCATAGAGGGCCTGAATGAATGAAAAGACAATTGACAAAGAAAATGAGCAAACTAGAAGAAAGCCTATGAGAGACCAAAGCTAAACTCAAAGAAATTGCATCTCAAACACACTCCCATCCAACACCACCACCACCATCACCATCTAACAACCTCACATCACCCCATCACCACTTGGAGTAGGATCAATCTTAGCATATCCTACTCATGAGGATTTAGATATGATGCTTAAAGCATATTAGGCTAGAATCCAAGGAGGGACAAATGTGATATAACATGAAAAATGTTACCCTAGAACTCACTTAGAGATTGAGAGAACCAAAACCTATGTGAAAATGGTAGAATTGGCACAAACCATGTTTGAGGCTAGTCGTCTTTTCAATTGCACTAACTCAACCAAAGCACAAGTGCACTTTGATGCATTGCTAGAGAGACTAGAGAAAATAATGGCCAGATCAAGAAATCCAGCAACATTGCAAGTGAGTAATGCTAGAAGTGAAGGGATAAGCATCCACCCCAAGGAAAGTTATGATCCAAACTCTACAGATTTTGGAATTCCTTTACCGATGCATCAACACTTACAAAAATTCCTCTAAGAGGTTCAAGAGGAAAAAAAGGCCAAGGAAAGTGAGAATCCACCTCCAATTGAGTTAGTAGATGATCTTCACAATTAGTTTCCACAAGAAATTCCTTTAGTCTATGGAGAACAAGAGGATATCCAATCTAGTGAATGGTTAGACTTCGAGTCTAATTCCTTGTAGGAATTGCCTCATTTCATGGGCCCATGGGAGTCTAAGTCTTTCCATATGAGAGCACACATGGTCATGGTGAGAAACAAAAACTTAGTCTTATCTAGGAATACGAATGTAGTGAAGAACACCAAAGTGTAGTGTCATCTCACTTTGGAGGACCTACTCAAAATTAAACCAGAACTATGAAAACACATAGCTAATCAAGTGCCAGAAATCACTAAAACTCCCAAATAATATCATCCAAGAGAGTCCCAGAGATAGCCTTGGATAAGAGAGGAGACATGAATGGAGGAGAATAAGGAAATACCTATCTCCCTATCACTTATCAGGGTTACACAACCAAGGAAATTTTGGACTCAGGTCCACATGTTGCCATTGCTACCACCTCCTTATGGAAGCATTGGGGAAAACCGACACTCAGACAGACAAGAATGAAGTTGCAAATTGAAGATGGACACATTGAGAAACCTCTAGGATTTTTGGAAGGAATCACTCTTACCACTTGTGGTCTGGAGTTGGAGCATAATTTCTCCATATGTGAATTCGAGAAAACCACACATACGAGATGTTTTTAGGTAGACCATTCATGAGACAATTGCAGATAGTGCAAGATTGGGGAACCAATTCATTGTACTTGCAACATCTCAGAGCTACCAATAAGGTCAATCTCAATGACTATTCACATAGAGATGTTCCCCCTATACAATGGAACCTCATCCATAGAGCAACACATAACATAGAGTTAGTACATTCCATAGGATCAGGATCCTCTTGGATGCATGAAGATGCCCACCTATGGATGTGTAAAGTTTCATTTGAAGAAGAGAAGATTATCAACAGGAGAAGTAGGTGCTAAGAGAACCCTAGATCAGTTCAAGACCTAGTCTATGCACCCATAGTGTTCCCACATTAAGAATTTGAGCCTCCCGGTTGGGCAAAAATTACAGCGACCATGGACACATCAGTCAATGAGGAACAATGGACTCCTCGTTGTGATAAAGATGTCTATGACATTTCAGTCCACGATAGAGACAATCATGTATGATTCAATTATTGAAGAATGTGAACCTTGTACGAGTGAACCCAAGGAGGAAGAGAGACGTATTCGAGAAGAAGCTCAGGCAGAAGCCCTAGAATGCATTCGATGAATGAAGTTGAGGAAATAGGGTAGATATCAACCTAGGCAAGATGCTCAGGAGGCACCATGATATCACATGGCTATGTGTCGAGCTACAAGTATGACCCCTCACTCAATAATTGATAAGTGTCCTTTCATGATGCTAGAATTAGGACAAGGAATGAATGCAAGGACCATAAGGACCTTAATTGACTTAGGTGTTGTCCCTAATGCAACTAGACTTTCTTGCTATCAAGATTTGCAATTAAACATCTATCCTATTGAAGCATATCTCATAGGATTAGGAGGAGTAGAAATCTCTCGCCTCGGCAAATTGGAACACCCCATCTCCATTCATGATGTCCCAATGACTGTAAAAGTACTAGTGTGTCAAGATGTCAAGATGTCAAGATGAGGACCTTATAGAACCTCTTGTATTGGGTCAAGCTTGGATATATGACCACACGGTCAACTTAAACCTAAGAAGTGGACTCCTTCAGGCTTGGATGAACTGACAATGCATCATGGTTGAACTAGCAAATCAAGCACTCAAGGAACTAGGAAAGGCACCTACACCTGGTCCTTCCAAGAGCACTCATGAAGATAAAGATGTTGTTCTTGTCCAAAGCTCTGTAATGCAGAAGAATGTTGTTCTCAACAAAATAATTGGAGATAAGGTGGAGCTCTCTTATCTTCTAAATATGATCAAAAGAAAGCAGGATAAACGACTCAGGAAGCAGAGGGTGTAGAACATTGAATTGCAGATGCACAACATACTCTATGGCGAGATGTCACAAGGAAGGAAGCAGATTTGGAGGTGCAAGAGTGAAGAATCACCTACCCTCTCGTCAGAACTGCTAGTATGTACAACAGAAATGAAGCAATCCAATGAGAAAACCGCTCCATATTCTAAGATTCAGCCTTGGTGAGTCATGTCGATCTAGATACCTAAGCGATCAATGAAGGCAGATCGCACCATTTCTACAACCTCACTTCTAAGAACCAACATATAAACGTTCTTGTGAATCATATGCACTCTATGTGAAGAATTAGGACATCGGACTTTAACTATAACTTGGTTTACTATTCAATTAGATTTGTGTACAAGGATTTTTTTATCCAGGTGATCATCTTGAGAGAATGAAGAAATAGAATGGACTCTAAATCTATTGTCTTCCCTCGATACATCTTACTTCATATTGATGATGATCTCTGTTGGGGATGTAAGGGTCATGTGACCTTACCCCCATATTCATATATATACATCATATATAGAGCATTGCCTCAAGAGAGATCATTATGTGGGTTTCGAGGCTCCCACGCATGTCCGCACGTCTCTCCTCTCTTCTCTCTCCCTCCATCTCCTCCTTCCTCCTCTTGTTCTGCACACCAAAGCCCTTCATTGGTATCAGAGCATGTTGAAGGCTGGTGTGCAAGAAGCTTCAAAGGAAGCTTAGGTCAAAAGAGGTAGAAGTGCAGGTCGGCATCTCTTGACAGCAGTTCAGTATTTTGGCTGTAACTTGAGCTAGGAAACTCGGATTGATGCGATTTAAAATTCTGTGTGTAGCTAACACAGAGAGATACAACTTCACAAAAGAGTGCAGAACCTGGTTCGGATTTCTGAAGTGCCGAAAATTCGAAAAACGCAGAGAATTGTACAAAGCGAATCTACATTGAGTAGGATAGCAGGTCGGTTTTCTTGTCATAACTTGAGTTCTACAGCTCGGAATTCGATGATTCAACTTGTTGTTTGTAGCTTGGAAAGATAGATACAACTTTGTAGAAGAACTCAGATCCAGATTCTGAGTTTTAGGTTGCCAAAATTGCAGAATACAGAGCAGTACTGTTGCAGGTGATAGTGAAATTGACAATAGGTGCTTGTCTTAAGCATATCTTTAGCTACGCACCTTCGATTGAGGTGTTCTTTATGTCGTTACGTAGCCAAGAGTTAGATCTTGAAGTTTGCTGAAGACCAAAAGTTCAGATTCAGAGGTTATCACCTCCAAAACAGCAAAACACAGAGCAGTACAGTTTTGCCCAAACAACCCTAATTGCACTTGGAGGTTGAATTTGCTTTGGAACTTCTTCGAGAGAGAATTTTTGGTGTGCAAGCTCTTATTTTCAGAGCTTCAAGACATTGTACATGTATGATCATTGTGTTAGCTCCTCCATATGAGAGTAGAGCATGATCTTGTTACGTGTTTGGCATGTAAGATGACATTGTGGTATACTCTTTTTTGAGAATTATGTCATCATGAGTTTGATCATGGATGTATAGTGGCATTGTGGTCTATAGCTTGCTTATGCCACTTGGTTATGGATTTAATTACCAGTTGCACATAATTCTGTGAGAGTTGATTGTGGATCTTAGTTGGTACTTGTATCTTTGTTTTCTTTGCAGGTACATGATCCAGATTGGAGCCTCAGTTACACGTTTGTTTGTCACCGTTATTAGCATTTGTTCATTGAATGATATGTATTTGCCAGTGTGATTCTTGGCATATGTGGATGGTGATTCCCACATGGTTATTTTGGTTCTAGAGTCCATGTTACAGAGGAGATGCTGCCAAAATTTCATCGGCTTTTATGCTAGAAAGGAGCTCTAGTGGATCTTGAAGCTTGTGCGATAGCTTTGGATCATTGTTGATCTCCATTCACTTGGACTTGGTCACAGGTTATTTGTGATAGGTTGGACCATCTTACAAGATTCATTCTTGAGTGGGAGGTGCATCACCATTATATTGGCATGTATTGCTATCACTTTTTGGCATATGTAGTTGCCATTATCTTTGGTTGGATCAGTGACAAGTGGTGGCAGGTTACTTATTGTTCTTTTGCTATTGGTTATCTTGTTTGATTGCTCAGTTTTCAGGGGATACTCTGTCGAATTTTTCCCAGGATTCTTTCATATCTATTTGGTCACTTTGGAGACTTGGTGAGCAGGCTTATGCTCATGGTTTTATGTGCATGCTAGATGCATGGTTATGTGACAGGTGGTTCACATGGTTTTCTTCTCCAGTGAGACATATGTGGTGTGAGTTATGCATATGGATATGCAGGTGTGATCCTATTGAGGATAGAGTATTGTTCGAGTCTCTTGTTACATTGCTAGTCTTGGATTGCCAGCATGGTGTCTTCTCGATTCGATGGTACTGACTTTCCGAGATGGAAAGCTCAGATGTGGCATGCATTGGTTCGTGCAGGGTTACACATGTATGTGCATAGAGATGCACAGAGGCCTCGTGACATGCCCGATCATGTATGGATGGATATGGATGCATTGGCCAGCTCCACTATTCAATTACAGCTTGTGGATTCTATATATGAGTCTGTTATGTATGAGGAGACGAGTAGTGCATTATGGCAGAGACTACATGATATGTATGCGAGTCCATTGACTCATGTGAGACATAGATCACATCGACGACTTCGATGTTGGCATTGTGGCCGTGATGGCCATACTCGACGATGTTGCTTCAGGCGGATGCGACGATGACATCAAAGACATGCACGTGATGTAGATCAGGTAGTGACTTCAGGAGAGTCTATGGCAGTTGATTATGCCAGTGATGGTGATATCACTTTCTCCTATAGTTCATCTCAGGATTCCTCTTGTTCATTGGATAGCACACATAGTGCTTGGTTACTTGATGCATTAGCCAGTTTTCATGTTACTCCACATCGTGAGTGGTTTTATCGATTCTCAGGTGAGATTCATGGATGTGTGCACATGTCTGATGGTACGGCATATGACATTGAGGGTGCAGGAGATGTATGCCTTATGCTACCTAGTGGAGCATCACTTATGCTCAGACACGTACGTTATGTGCCTTCATTCCCTATGAGCTTGATTTCAGTTAGCCAGTTACAGGAGAGCAGATATTATGCATTCCTTGGTGAGCATCATTTTCAGTTGCAGTTGGGACAGCTTATGCTTGTCAGAGGTGCCAGGGTTGGGCACAGGTATCCACTGCAGGTACTTCATGTGAGAGACAGTCTCGTCTCAGTGGGAGTTCAGCCTTATGTGCGATGTGAGACTCGTCATGTCTCATTTTGTCTACCTACACATATGTCTATTGACATTCATGATGCACATGTATGGCAGGATTCAGATGCTCAGATGGATGCACATGTAGAGCATGCTTTGGATGCTCATGACGCTTATGGAGAGCATGATTGTTCTAATCATATGGATGCTCTTACAGAGCAGACTTTGGATGATCAGCTGGATGCTTTAGAGCATGATGTGGATGCTCGTATAGAGCATTGTGATGATACTCACTTAGAGTTAGATCATCAAATGGATCTTGGTGTTGATGTTGTGCAGTCAGCTCATGTGGAGCATGATCATACACTTGGTATGGTAGAGCAGGATTGCTCTCATGGTACACAGTGTATACCAGAGCATATTAGCTCTCAGGATGCACAGCTAGACACATCCTTGGTTGATAGGATGGCTGATTTGGATGCTGAGGAGTCAGCAGTTATGCAGTCATTCTTGGATTCGCTCATGCCAGATGTTGACATAGATATGTCAGGACATGTTGGTCTTGACGATGGTGCTTTGGATGCCTTGGATAGAGGCATGGCTGACATGCTTAGGTTAGCCAGGATAGCACATGTTTCGTCAGCATTCGGGAGTTTAATGTACGAGTTGTTATGCTCGAGACCAGACATTGCAGTTGCTATAGGAGCATTTGCACTTGGAGTTGTCAGTCATTCGATGATTGACATAGGCATAGAGCGAGTGGGAGCTTTGCAGGAACTTCATCAGTTCTTGCATCAGTCAGATGTGAGCTCGACTCTTATCGATATGAGTCTAGAGCAGTTTGAGGTGCATGGATACACCTTGTTCGAGGCAGTTGGTGTAGGCTGATCTGGTATGGGTGGAGATCCGGACTCTTCCTGTACATTATTGTATAGTCCTACATCATTCTTTGTATATGTTACCACTTACGGTCACATTGACCCTTAAGTGGGAGATTGTTGGGGATGTAAGGGTCATGTGACCTTACCCCCATATTCATATATATACATCATATATAGAGCATTGCCTCAAGAGAGATCATTATGTGGGTTTCGAGGCTCCCACGCATGTCCGCGCGTCTCTCCTCTCTTCTCTCTCCCTCCATCTCCTCCTTCCTCCTCTTGTTCTGCACACCAAAGCCCTTCAATCTCTCTCTCTATTCAAATATCATTGATTGTCTTATATAGCCAGTTTTGTAACTAATTTATAACTATACATTGGTTTTAACTTGTATTATTGATTTCCTCACTTAACTTCTAACTGTAGTACACTAATTAGGATCCTTTTAAGTGAACATATGTACAATCATATCACAAGCTCTTCATTTATGACTATCTTCATTCTTCTGATCTTTATCTGCACCAAATTTTTTCTTTGACTTTATCCATGCACTTGATTAACTTAATTAGGTCTTCATAAGCATCAATTTGTGATTGATCTATACCAACATCTCCCCCTCAATTACTAACTATGATTATGTTCTTTTTTTTTAATTTATTCTTACCATCTCTTTAAACCTTTGTGCCTTTGATCCATCTAGACTTTTGGTTAGCATATCTGCTACCTGTTCTTTTGTTGTAGTGTACATGACTTCAATCTCCTTATCATTTACCTCTTCCCTCAGAAAGCGATATTGAATCTCAATACATGTAGTCCTCGCATGAAACATAAGGTTAGCTACCAAACAAAGTGAACTCATGCACATACACACACAAACATACATACATACATAAATACACACACACATATATATATATATGTGTGTGTGTATATATATATATAAGGTAGGTAGGTAGCTAGCATAGTACATAGTAGAGATTTAAATCGAAGATTTAAATCGGGATTTAAATCCTTTAAATCGTAGAGGTTTTAAAAAATAAAAATAAAAATCGTGGTTTTTATTCATCAAGCGAGATTTTTATGTTTTCTTGTATTTGAGGTATGCATAATCCCTATTCAACTCCTCCCATTACATCATTATATTGATGAGCCACGATCGTACTCACACATCGTACCATACAACTTAGAACTTAAATGAATGATAACTCATGAATGTCATATCCACATTATAGTTTACACCATAAATGAGATAATGATCAATGACATTTCATTACATGAAAAGTAAAAGATATACATGAATGTCAATAGTTGATGGCACAAAAACCATCTAATAAGTGGAAATGTCATACAAAAAAGCATAGAGTGATCACTATCACATACTTCAATATCACTAAGTCATTGAGAACTATCAACACTATATCTAAGATGAATCATGACTCCCCAATGTCATCCATGGAGTCATCATCTATGGGATCCTCATCAAATGTATTTTCCCATGATGATGTACTCTCTGATTTTGAATGTTATGAATGCCAAAACTGAGCTGCAATCGTTGCAACACCTAGGCAAGATCATATCTGCTAGAAGATGAGGCTGATAACTCCTCCCAATCATGTGCATGCTCTGTAGAAGTCGCAGGGCCACCAATATTGCAAAGACTATATGTCACACCATGTTGTCCATGACCTCGTGCACCTCCTCTCAAATAATACTTTTGTGGCCAACCAATAGATGGCAATGATGGATCATCTACACATAACACAATATTTGAAAAAAACAATATATTAGAATTTAGAAACTAGAATGTAGAATGAGAAATATTCTTATCTATATATTTTAATTTAAACTTTGTACCTATGTGAGATCTATCCCTTTGGGTGTGACCATGGGTTTGAGACACATGTCTCGGACTCCATCGCAAGCATGGCAAAGACCTCTCTCCTCATGAGGTATTTGAGGGATATCGTTGAAAAGGTTGATATCAATAGGATCTACATTAATTGCTAGGCATAGATCCAAGTTGGATCATTTATCAGTGTTTTTTGAAACAAGAGCATGTATTGCGAAGGTTCCTCTCTCGGGGGTTATCTTAAGGTTCCACCTTAGAAGTTAGAGTGAGTGAGCATGATGGCCACATGTCACATTAGAGCACTCTAGAAGCTTTCTAATCTTGGAGCAAGAGGATAGAAAGGATGGGAGGAGAGTAGCACACACGCCATTTTCAACTCTTTTGTGAGAAAAGTCTCACACTTGGTATCAGAGCTCGAGTTTACATCATGGGAGAGTAGATTTTGTGGTCTTCTTGTACTATTTTTGGCAATATAGAATAGCCATGCGTGGACATGGAGTTTTTGGTCACCTTCTACACCAAAAAGAAGGATTTTTGAGTCCCTCAGAGAGCTTCAGAAGCTCCCCAAGGAGTCTATCCATGCACGGTAGCACATTGTGGAGCCAGAGAGACTACAGATGCTCATGGACACATTAGCTCAACACACACGAGCAGTTTGAAGGAGTGCTCCATAGCCTCTTCTACAAGTTTCTAGAGGGTATGTGTTTCAATCCTTTATATAGGTGCATATGGCATTGAGAAAGAGCTATGTGGGATTATGTTGCAACCACATGGGTCGTCTTGAAAGGCCGATTAGGCGTGGAGCTTGGAGGCTTCATTCTCTCCATTGATGAGCTAATTTGTAGCACCCTTTATCACTCTTTGACCATAACTCTCTCCATTCTTATCCAAATTGGGTGATTCCACTTGCTATGGAAAGTAGAATTCATAAGCTTTCTAATGAATGTCTGGAATCTATAATTAAAGTACAAAAAATGCCTTTTTCAGAGATTTAATTCCCTACATACCTCTTCTGAGAGAGATGCTCCCCATCCACCTAGCTCCATTGTTTTGACCATAACTTCCTCACGGAAGTTCCAAATCAAGAAATCCAAATTGTGTCCCAAGATGCCAGGTCGATTGGTTGGGTCCCTCGCCTCTTGAGGCGGTGGCGAGGGTTCAACCCCCCTGCGCTGCGGGACAGTGTAATCCGCCTTCGGGCGTGGAATCCGGCCTTCGAGCGTTAATCAGTTGGGCCTTCGGGCCGTCCACCTCGATGTATGGGCCTTCGGGCCGTCCACCTTGTCTGCCCCTGTTCTTGTGGGATAAGGGGGGTCCCATGGGTACTATGCCCTTCATTGTACAGTTGTTCTCTTTCAAAATTAAAGTCAGGGGGAGTAGGCCTCGGCCGAACCTCCATTTTTCAAAAAAAGAAATCCAAATTGTTATGTATTCTAAACTTCAAGCCCTTTCTTTTGGTTGGTGTATTTCAACCATTGCAAGCCACCTCTTCACAAGCTTTTATATGGTTGTTGATTGGTGGGAAACTCTTTT
Source organism: Ceratopteris richardii (assembly GCA_020310875.1). NCBI lineage: Eukaryota > Viridiplantae > Streptophyta > Polypodiopsida > Polypodiales > Pteridaceae > Ceratopteris > Ceratopteris richardii. The sequence continues at coordinate 127,291,192 of CM035421.1, forward strand.
TGAGTGACTTGAGTGTCCAAATATGATAATTAGGAGTTCCTAATCATATTTTGAACCATTTGGGATAGGAATGCATTACATGAAAGTTAGTTTTCATGAATTCATCTATCCACATAAAATTACACTAACTTATGTTGATTCATAAAAGCATGCGTAGGTTGTTGTTGTGTGTTTTAAGATCTTTTCGGAGGTATTGGAGCGAGAAAAGACATTGTTATGAGGGCGTGTAGTGCCAAACAACACATTGGAAAAGTTTTTTTTTGCAAGTTGATGGAGTAAAGAAAGTGGTTTGCCGACAACTAGGTTGATGCCTATCATTTTATCATGGTTGCTTTTTTTTTCGGGCTTCGTTTTTTTGGGGAAATGTTGTCAAAAACTTTGTAGCCACGTGGCGTTATATGCCATGTGAGAACTAGAGAGAAATTGTGTTGCAAGAGAGAGGAAGTCTCATGTGTGAAACATAATTAAAAGCTTGTAAAGTAATTGAAGTAGAGAAAAAGATGCATGAGTAGATGCATATATACATAGATGGAATGATTTCTAGAAAGATGAAATGCATGATGCATTTTCTCCCATTGTATCTATCACCAAGACAAGTTAGGGTGATCAGAAAGTAGATGGTAAACGTACCATGAGTAGGTCAAGTTTCCTTTTAGAAAGAAAATGACAAAGATATATGATCTTTTCGTTTAGATTGGGAATGGTTGAAGGATGGACTCTTTAGAGTAACCAAGATTTCATCCAAGAGAACTTTTAGTTGAAGTAGCTAGATACTAAAAGTAGCTATGTTTAAGAGAGACCAAAGGAATAAGTTTAGAACATCTAAATGTGACTGTGACAAAGAAATAGTTATTGCCATAAGAGTTCTTGATGTAAGTTAGAATACTAAGTCTAAGATTCTGTACTTTAGGTAGTTTTTAGAGTACAAGAATAAGGGAGTAAGTATGTGTCTAGCTGTTTGACACACAAGAAACTAAGTATAACTCTAAAGTTAGAGTACAAGGTGTAAAGTTGAATTGTCTAAAGCTAAAGAGAAAAAAGTAAAGTGAGTTAAAAGGGATAATTTAGTCATGAAGGCTTGCAAGTGAGAACTTTTGAAAAGCTCTAGAACACTTCAAGTAAGGATGAGGTAAGATATAAAAGTATCATAGATAAAGTTGCCGAAATGATTCTTGATGTGAAAGAAGGAGCAATAGTGCTCATAGTTGTGAAGTATTTCAATGGTGATGCACCACAGTGCACTCTCCTTCTCGAGAGCTTCACGACGATATGCTCGGAGTAGAAAACCGAGCTCCTAAGGCTGCCACAGTATTCCACATAGAGGCTACAGAATACGTAGAAAACACAGTACATAGGGAGCACGAAGATAGACTTCTTAGATCTTACAAATGCGGTCGAACTTACAGTCTGTGACTGACCAGGCCACTATATGTTTTATTAAAGAACATATACAAAGAAGTGTCAAGTGGCCATTTGGCCTTTCACATGGACACTAACGATAACAATCTCCCACTAAAGGCCAACATGGCCAAAGTAACTATGGGAGAAAAATAAAGCATGATAAAGAATACCTCAGTGTAAGTATACAAATTATACCTCCCATTTGATGGGCATGTTACACAGTATACAAGTGATTGTGTAAGATCAAGAATCAAGTAACCCCCATCAAGTGACAACAGTGTCGAAACCTATCATGTGGTAGAGCTTTAGTCAAAGCATCTGCAGCAGTATCTCGAGTGTGAACCTTCTCAAGAATAATGCATTCACTGGCTAAGCAATCTCTAATGAAGTGATACCTCACCTCAATGTGCTTGGTCTTTGCATGATAGACCGGATTCTTAGCCAAAGCAATGGCACTCTGACTATCACTGAGCAAACAAGGTACATGCTGAGGTAAACCCATATCACAAGCAAGACGAGAAAGCCATTGAAAATGACATCACTACTTCTGATCAGTGTCCGTGTTTCAAGATCCCATAAGCGATATCCAAATTGTCCTTCTCGACCATATCCAAGAAAAATGCATTTCTTCGACTTATGGTCCAACTTTTGTCTAAGATTCTTGGGTATATGAACATATGCTTCACACCCAAAAACTCGAAGATGATCATAATATGGTGGCTTCCTTGTCCACAGCTCTTGTGCCACTTTCAGACCTTTGGCAATACTAGGTGAAAGGTTAATCACATGAACTGCAGTCAATACTGCTTCTACCCAAAAGCCTTGTGAGAGGTTTGCATGATGCAACATAGAGACTACTCTATCTTGAATAGTTCTATTCATCCTCTCAGCTACACCATTTTGTATTGGGGTATAAGGAGCTGTAAACTCTCTACAAATCCCTCTAGACTGACAGAAAAGTCTGAATTCATGTGGGGTATACTCACCCCCATTATCTGAATGTAAAACCTTAAGCTTAGTTCCTTTTTCAATCTCAACTAAAGCAAGCCATTTTCTGAAAGTAGGAAATACCTCATCCTTCGATTTGATAGGGTATACCCAAACTTTTCTAGTAGCATCATCTATGAAAGTGACAAAGTAAAGAGAACCACCTAAGGACCTAGTGGGCATAGGACCACACACATTTGTATGAACGAGATCTAAAGGTTGAATTAAAGATTCAATGTGCGTTCTATGCACATTTCTGGTTTGCTTTCCATATTGACAATGCTCACAAAATGAAAAATCAGAGAAAGATAACATAGGTAAGTAGCCAGAACGAGAAAGATTTTCCATTCCACTATGCGATATATGGCCCAAATGACCATGCCAAATACAAGCCATAGGTTGTTCAATAACAGCTAACAAGTGTTCTTTCTATGATACAAATAAAGGATAAAGTGAGCCAACTTTGCTTCCTTTTGCAATAACCATATTGCCCTTTGATATGCGAAAGGACTGAGCATAGAAGACCACCTTGTAACCAAGGTCATCAAGTTGACCAACTGATATCAAACTGCGTGATAACTGAGGTACATGGCGTACATTATGCATAGTAAATTTTGAACCATCAATGAATTGCAGAACCACATCTCCAATCCACACAACATCACATTGGTAAGAGTCACCAAGTCTCACGGTACCAAGAGACTTTGCTGCATAATTAGAGAACCATTCTCTATGTGGTGTCACATGAAAAGAAGCACCAGAATCTAGCAGCCAGGTGTGGAAAAGACAATCAACCATTAAAGCCTCAGTTGGCACAGTACTATCAAGTGTCAACACATTAGCATCATCAGAAATAGCATTAATTTCTTCAATCTTCAGAGTCGAAGTAGATGGTGCAGGTAACTGTTTAACATGCCCATCAACATTTTGTCCTTTACCTTTAGCATTATTTAATGCATAACAGTCTTTCTTCATGTGTCCTTTCTTATGTAAATAATGGCATTCGATATCCCTCTTCCTTGATTTACTTCTACTCTTATTCCGTTGACCATTCTTTTCCTTGTTCTTGCTCCTGCCACGTTGTTGATTCTTTCCTTGGTAAGAATCACGAACATTATATGCATCTCCACTTTGAGTGCCAACCATAGATTTTATGCAAATCTCCTCACTCAAGAGTGCTCCACATATGTCATCATAGACGAGTTTACCACCAGGTGCCCTATTGCTAATAGTTGTGCAAAACGTATCCCATGATGATGGCAAGGTGCATAACAACAATACTGCTTTCATTTCATTATCCATATCCCGTTTCTTAGCATGTAACTGAGAGAATATAGCATCAAACTCATTCAGATGAGCAACAACACTATCTGTGTCCTTCATACGAAGGTCATATAATTTTCTCATCAGATAGACTTTATTTGATGCCGTCTCTTTTTCATATGTATTGCATAACTTCTTCCAAAGCTCCTCTGCACTTTCACAGTCTAATACTATAAAGTAAACATTATTTGCTAGGTGCAAGCGAATGGTAGACCTAGCCATTTCATCTAACTCATCCCAATCATCTTCATCCATGTCAGCAGGCTTCTTTGAAATTCCATTTACTGGCTTCCATTGCCTCCTTTGAATCAGCACATCTTTAATCTGATTCTTCCATAGAGCAAAGTTTGTGCCATCAAATTTTCGGATCTCAAAATGTTCTTTACCTTGCAAGTTATCGCTCCTCCTCGGAACACTAGCACTAGACCCTGATCCACCTGATGTGCATGAGACCTCTGATGCCATGATGGTAGAGAACTAAATAGAATGATAATGGAGCTAGAAGAGTCCGAACACCAACAAATAAGTGTATCAAGGAGTAAATTGACCACCATATAGTTGACAAAACCAAAAATCTGGAAAACTTTTGCCAGAGTATCCTTTGTAAAATGAGCGTATGACTAGTGTCAAAATATCATAAAACTATGAGTACTGACATGTTTTCCTGCATAGTGAATCACTGACTCCACTGCATATAATCAGTTACCCAATAGAAGCCAACTAGGCTTATCGAGCACCTATGAACAACTATCATACATCTCCTATGGCGAGGTTGGGTAAGTCTTCCACCTGCGTCACCGAAGAGACCCCGACATCTAGGTGTCTCCCAGTTAAGAAAACCTCACCATGACCCTCTTTATCAAACGTATAAGTCTTTATGCAAAGAACGTAACATGTTTGCCTACATAGTAAATCACTGACTCCACTGCATATAATTAGTTATCCAATAGAAGCAAACTAGGCTTATCGAGCACCTATGAACAGCTATCATACATCTCCTATGGCGAGGCTGGGTAAGCCTTCCACCTACATCACCGAAGAGGCCCCGACATCTGGGTGTCTCCTAGTTAAGAAAACCTCACCACGACCCTCTTTATCAAACGTAAAAGGCTTTATGCAAAGAACGTAACCGTTATATCAATGACCACATGGATGTACATAAGTGGTATCCACATAAGCATACATAATGTGTATGTGCTCAATATATGCAGTAAAATTACACTAAAAGGCTGAATGCATAGCCCAAAAACCAGCCAATAACACCTGCAAGTGTCTGTCAACTCTGATGTTTTTGGCTCAAAAAACCTGCATAAATTTGCAGCGGTTGCTCCCACCAAAACTGAAATCTTTCAAGAAACCTAAAGTTTTACAAATGTGGCTGAAAACACAGCCCCAAAGGTTGATATTTAATGTCGGAGAAGTACAAAGAACACTCTTCTTGATGTTCTTGAACCCGTGTGAAGAGAACTATGTGCGGAAGTACTCCAAAATGGATCCAAAAGACACCCCAAAAATGCTTCAAAAATAGTCTTTGAAAGCAAAGAATAAAGCTTTGAGGTACCAAAACATGTTCAACGTAATGTCAACCTTAGTCTTTCCCCTTCTTTAGACACCACAAGAGTGTAGCTTAGTGGCAAGAGATTGCCACGATTAAGCGAGCTCCAAGGGGAAAAGTACTGGGATGGGTGACCTCCCAGGAAGTACCAGGAACCTTTGTATTCCTTGATCGTTGAGGTCCTCCCTCGCACGCAACCAATGGCACCAACGGTGACTTCGGTGACTCGGATGACAAGGTATGCCAAGGCCTATGCCTTGGTCGCCGCCTTAGTCGAAAGCCGGGAGGGGGGGCTCGCTTCACTCGCACAAAAGGAACAAAGCTTTTGCCTCGAACTGCTCTGATACCTGTGAAGTATTTCAATGGAAATGCACCACAGTGCGCTCTCCTTCTCACGATCTCCATGATGATATCCTCGGAGTAGAAAACCGAGCTCCTAAGGCTGCACACGATACTCCCCACAGAGACTACAGAATACACAAAAAAACACAGTACATAGGGAGCATGAAGACAGACTTCTTAGGTCATACAAATGTGGTCGAACTTACAGTCTGTGATTGACCAGGCCACTATATGTTTTATTAAAGAACATATACAAAGAAGTGTCTAGTGGCCATTTGGCCTTTCACATGGACACTAACGATAACACAAGCTGCCCCAGGCTCAATCTATTCCTCTTTCTTATGTGTAATAGAGGCCATGTGCTCCAACTCCTCTCTACAGGTCTTGTACTACAATCTTGCGAAAGTATTCGCAAGGCAAGTTTTCTCTGTGATTCACACATAATCAAATTAATTAGACTTGTTTCTTTGATAAACAGATGAAGTGTTTATTAAAAAAATCACTTACCAATAAAGGAGTACTAACTCCATATTTCTCCCACCACGTGACAAAAGAAAAGTGATTCTCTTGTAGTCGTGCGCTAAGCTATCCAAAATATTTCTCCATGCTACAGAATGGCACTCTCTCATCCTCCAACTCAAACATGAGGGCTACATCACCACCTATCATGCAATCTACTCAATCTAGCTATCCTCAAGAATCTGGTTTGTGCATTGCTCCTCACTCCTCCACAGTGAGTGAAGAATATGAGCAACTCCATGGATTGGTTTATGAAACAAATCCCATCAGCTTTGGATAGCGTTTCATAAACCCTTCTTTCTATTAAAAAAATAAAAATAAATATAAGCTATTATTAATAATCATACGTCATATATGAATCATGATATATGTAACATAAAAAAATAAACAAGTAGCAAGTTTCAATAAACTTACTCTATCTCTAAAAGTCCATAGACTCGTTGGATGCAATCTTGTATATGGTTAATGTACTCATAAACAAGGCCAAGAGTGCTACCCTCCATATCTATAATGCAGAGCACAGTGTATACAGGCTAGATATCAACTACCAATATCTCTCCCCTCACTCAAAGATCATCCTCTCCCATGACAAGTGATGAAAACTTTATGAAGAGAGAATTCCTTGCTCTAACTTCCGATAAGTGATACCATTCTTTAGAAACACATGTACGTAAAAGACCCTTCCTCACTCTCAAGACTATCAATGACTATGTACATGTAACAAAAAATGGGTGAGAGAATGTTTTTGGAAATCTAAGGAGGAGTGAGCATGGAAAATGTTAAGAACCTTTGGGTGGCTAGTGACAAACTTCACTATAAATTTGGCTTTATCTAGCATGGCTCTTACCCATGGAATTCCACCTATGTCTTCCATGAGTAGATCTAAGATTACAAGGTGTCCATTTCATTTTGGGATACATATCCTTAACCATATACCCCATGGACACACAGTTATACCCATTGTTGGTCACAACTTATACTGATTTTCATTCCCCATAATTTCAATGGCTTTTCGAACATGTGAAAATATGAATTGGCCAATAACCACTGTGCCACGTGCATGTGCAGGTATGGCACATAAGAACATTGTGCCCTAAGCCCTTGCATGAGGAGACAAGAATGTTGTAAACATTTCTCTTCCTCATGTTTGACCAGGCATCACATAGAATAGAGCAGCCATACTTTTCCCATGAGCTCCTCAATGAACTCTCTCTCTAAACTAATGTTTTTTGTTTGGAGATCTAAGAGGTACCTTAGACTTGTCCAGATGGACCCTCCCAAGAATACCCAATCCTACTCAGCTTTCATGGCCCTCTTTCATGCAAGTGTGCTTGCCACATTAATTGGGATACCACATTCAAGGACGAGCTTTGTTATCTCTTGGGTTGCTTCATTCATTGATTGTTTTTGTATTCCAGCCCTCACGCTATCTTTCACAAATATATTACTCTTTGGAATCTTGGGTCTAGGATCCACAGAGATGCTCACTGAGCTAATGCTCTCATTGCATGGCCTTTTGGATACACTAGGGGTACAATCAATGTCATCAATGGGATTGGTTTATTCCTCTTTGCTTTATGATAGTGAGGATGAACCAAATGGGATCTTACTCACCCCTTCGCTCCATTGAAGCTGAGCAATTAGTTCCTCAACAATCCTTGGAAGAATAGAAGTGCATTTTCCAATGCCTCCACATTTTAAGCCAATGAGATGAGCCTTGATATGAGATGTGGTGCCCATATAAACTCCCATGCATTACTTGCATTCCATGTATTCTTGCCAAGCTCTTTCACATGGCTGCAAATAACATCAGCAGTACTTCTTCACATGCTGATAAAACTCAAAAGATAAAATTGGCTTAGGACTATAACACTCAAGAACAAGGCTCAAGAGGGCAAATTGCAATGGGTTGAAAGTTAAAATCCTACTCAAAATAGATATCTCTCTCTCTCTCACACACACACACACATACACACATACACTCCAAAACTCAAAATCAAAGGCTCTCTCTCTCTCTCTCTATCAAGTTGAAATTTCAAGCTAAGTTGAATACTCAAGGGGCAAGCTAAATACTTCCAAGTGACAAGCTTGATGGCTCTCTCTCTCTCTCTCTCTCTCTCTCTCTCTCTCTCTCTCTCTCTCTCTCTCTCTCTCTCACTCACTCTCTATCTATCTATCTATCTCTCTCTCTCTTTCTCTCTCTCTCTCTCTCTCTCTCTCTCTCTCTCTCTCTCTCTCTCTCTCTCTCTCTCTCTCTCCCATCACGAATGAACAAGAGGTTAGAGCTCAAACAACTCCCGTGTATCAAATGACTGCATCCGCTTCCGTTTGACAACAAAAGAAAACCCCCAATTTTTTGTTTTGCAATTTTTCACGCATAGAAATCATCCTTCATTATTTAAATTGTGAATGTGAATTTTACGGTTTTTATTTTAAAAAAGTCATGCGATCTTTTTAACTATGGTAGGTAGGTAGCTAGCTAGCTAGGTTGGTAGGTAGGTAGCTAGGTATGTAGCTGGTTGGAAGGTAGGTAGCTAGCTAGGTAGGTAGCTAGGAAGCTAGGTAGGTAGATATGTAGGTGGCAAGGTAGGTAGGTAGGTACCTAGGTAGATAGCTAGGTAGGTAGGTAGATAGCTAGGTAGGTAGCTAGCTAGGTAAGTAGGTAGCTAGGTAGGTAGCTAGGTAGGTAGGTAGGTAGAGGTAGCTAGGTAGGTAGGTAGAGGTAGCTAGGTAGGTAGCTGAGTAGGTAGCTAGGTAGCTAGCGGGTGGCCAGGTAGCTTGGTACGTAGCTTGGTAGGTAGCTAGGTAGGTAGGTAGGTAGCTAGCTAGGAAGCGAGGTAGGTAGATAGGTAGGTCGGTAGGTAGGCAGGTAGGTAGCAAAGTGGCTAGGGAGCTAGGTAGCTAGGTAGGGAGGGGGTCAAGGGACAAGGATGGGTCCATAAGGAGGTTTTCAGAGGGGGCCCATGACGGGGTCCCGACTCCCGTCATCCTAGGAAGTCATGACTCAAGTTATAAAATCTATGAGCATAAATTATATCCATAAATGATAAATCATAAAACATCAATTATGAAGTACAAATCTCAAAATGCATTTCCATTGTCAAAGTGCAAAATCCATATGAAAGTGTAAACCAAAGAGACTATATGGTAGCATCATATACATCATGTCAATGTCATTAGTTACATGCTCCTCATAATCATGTGCTTCTTCTATGTTTTCCTCCTCCCTTAAATGTTAGTTGGAGTGATGACATTATCTTCTTTCAACTCCCATTTTGCTAATGGATCAGATTTATCTACTTTTGATAACATTTTCAAATTGCAACTAACATACACTAAGTCACAACCCTTTTAACACCAAGTCTATTTTGTTTTTTTGACCCAAGATGTGCATAAACACTCAATAATTGCTGAACTCCATGCTTGGCTCAAGATACAAATCACCAAAGCTTGTAGCATTGGTGTGCTAGCTCCATATCCTCCCACCATAGAGCACCACCAACATGAAAATTACCTTCTTGTGCATCCAAAGAATGAAGGAGGCCTTGTTTTCCATTTTGATACATTGCTAGTTGATCCTGTATTGCTCTTTTTTCTATATCACTTAGAACAAAACATTCCAATACTTTCATCCATCCACCTACAACCTCTTTATCGGTATATTGTTTTCTTGATTGAAACTCGGGATGCAATATATGGAGCTACATGAAGAGGCGAGTAATATGGATTCCATTGTGAAATGCATAATTCGAAATTTCTTCAACCCTACAAAAGAAGACATACATAAAGTTAAAATAATAATAAAATATATTACATGCATACATAATACATACATATATCATACATACTATGTATGACATATGTATGTACTATGTAGTTACTACCAACTAGTATGTACAATGTATTTAGTATTTATGTAAAAATTCATAAAAAATAAAACATACCTTTCTATATCCAAATTTTTTTCTTTGAGTGATCCAATCATAGAATCCATTGCTTCATAGATTTTCCAATGCACATGTTTATGGAATCTACAAGATGTAGAAGATTTATGATTGGTTTCACCATTTCATCAATGATATGTAATTCCTTGGAGCAAGCTCCATTTTCAATCCATTGAATTAATTCCCTTCCTATTTGTGTGTGACTCCAACATACCTCCAAATTCATCATTAAGCAATAGTCCATGCACAACACCATTGCATATGGATAATCTGTGAATCATAATAAAATTATATGCAAATCTGTGAATCATAATAAAATTATATGCAAAGCGAGTCTTTAAATAATTCTATACAAAAAGTTAATACTTCAATAGAGAAAGTTTCAAATGCTTTGAAAATTCAGCCCACACCTATTTCAATTTGCAAATGCCAAAATTAATAAAACATAAGAAGATATAAATATTGTGTGTGAAGAGGTACACATAGGTATAAGTTATCTATTTGGGTAGATTTTGATCTATTTTTGTGCAAGGAGGTTGATATAGTCCACATTCTCTAAATTTAGTGATCTATGGCTTGTTGGAAAGATCCAAAAGCATATTTTCACTTTGCAAGGCTTCATCGATTCAATTCTTAGTTTTAGAGAGCAATGCAATTTTTGGTGCACTATGGTAGTCAGATTTTGTAAATAAGGCAGATTTTTGTAAAAAGCACGCTTTTCAAAGTGCCACCCTCATGTAGCTTCTATTCAGGATATAATGAGAAATACCCATAAATACAAATGCTCTGATAGACTCGTCCATCAAATTATATGGGGGAGATTGTACCCAATTTGGTGTCAAGTCTCTTGTCTCTTTCTATTCTCTGGGTACTTTTGTGTGATTTCATTTCTATACTATCCTCTACATATGGGCATCTACGGGATCCGAAGGTCAACAGTGGTATCAAAGCCAATTTGCATCTGTAGAGGTGGTTTCTTGGCGTTCCATCGTGAGTCATGGCATTCGCTCATTAATCGGCAAGGCGTCGAGCTAAGGCATAGAACTATGGCATAACTTTGGCATCTTTGGCTTCTTTGGCACTCATGGTTCTCTTGGTTCACTTTGGTTCCATTGGTAGCCGTTGGCTACGTGCAAACCAATTCTAACATATGAGTGGCAATAAGGGCTTAGTTATTTCCCTAGTTAGCTTACTTATTTTTCTAGTTAGCCTACATAGTTCCTTATTTAGCATGTAGGGGATTTGAACTCACAACTTCATACTTCCAAGAGATAAGCCTTATCCACTAGCCTATTTTCTCTTTTTGATACCCTATTCCTTTTAATAAATATTTAACATAACTCTTAACACTCTCTTCACCTTATTTATGTATTTATTTATTCATTTATTTAAACACTCTCTTTTATTTATTTATTTATTTATTTATTTATTTAGCACTCTCATTTACTTTATTTATTTCTTTATTATTATGATTATTATTATTCTTTTTAATATACATTATTGTTAAAAAAAATTCCCATGCTTAGAACTAGGTTTTGGTTCTCTACATAAGGCCATGGACCCTACCCATAATATCGATGATTGTGGTTCATCACCCCAACCCGAGGTACCAATCGAGCAACAATTAGAGCTTTTTGTGGCATGAACTCCAACACGCCCAAAACAAGATTAAGGAACGTGATGCTACACTCCAGCAACTGCAAAGTGATGACAATAATCTAGTTAGGTGGTGAAGGCCATTATTACCGCCAAAGAACAAGGCACACAGTCCAAGATTGGTGCCAAAAATTTCCAATTTTCATGATTTGATGGGCAAAAGGATGGCCAATTTATTCTTTCATGGCTATCTCAGTTTGATGACTTCTATTCTGATGAATCATACTCTGAAAGTGAAAAAGTGAGATTTGTAACTAATTATTTGGTGGGTAAGGCCCAGTTATGGTGGAATGTTTTGCGTCATAGCACCGATCGCCCCACCACATGGAAAGCATTTCAAGAAAAGATCAAAGAGTCCTTCCTTCCTCAGTTCCATTTACATGCACATCAATCATAGATAACTTTTGGATGGAAAGATGGAGATACTGTGTCTACCTCTACTGAATGTTTTTGGCAATGACTATTACTCATTTGTTTGCTTGAAATGATTCCTGAAGATACTTTGCAATGGAAGTATGAAGATGGTTTGGAGATGGGAATCCAAGCTAAGCTCAACACCCTACATCCCACGAGCCTCTATGAAGTTATTTCTTTTGCACAAGATGCTTAGAAAGAGTTTCAATCCATCACCAAGTCCATTTGCTTACAACAAATGCGTCAACGACAACCACCAATCAAGCCCAATTTTCCTTTCAAGCATCCCTTCACTAGTCTTTCTTCTCCTACTTTTTAGCACCCACCTACTTTCCAATGCCCCCCTACTTTTCAGTGCCCTCCTCAATCCAATTTCTCACCAGTATCAAAGATCGCTCCCCTACAACCCACAAAACCTCCAACCCTTCAAACTACAACCATGGATGCTCAACAAAAGAGGCCCTGTATCACTTGATGGCATTGTGGTAAGTTTGGTCATATGAAAGCTAAATGTAAGTTCCGAACTAGCAACATGAAGCCTGTCGGAGCTCAAGTACACAATATGGAGGTGGTTCTTGAAGACATTCAACCTGATTGGACCAAAGAAGCATTAGAACAGGATCTAAGTACCTTGGGTAACAAAAATTCTATTCATTCTTTACTTTGCATGCAAGGTACTATTAATGGTAAAGTTGTTAATATCTTACATGATGATGGTAGACATTCAACGTGATTGAACCAAAGAAGCATTAGAACAGGATCTAAGTACCTTGGGTAACAAAATTTATATTCATTCTTTACTTTGCATGCAAGGTACTATTAATGGTAAAGTTGTTAATATTTTACATGATGATGATGACTTTATTTTGCTTCCTTCTATGTATAAAGTTAAGTCTGCTTTTCAAGGAAATAGATATAATGTTACAAGTGGTGCATAATGTTCAGATTTGTATCGGTTCATACGTAGATGAATGCACATTCTTAATTGCTCCATTGCAGTCCTATGATATTATACTTGGTATGTCTTTTCTTCATCATTATAATCGATGCATTGATTATCATACACACACCATGAGTTTTAAGTTTAACAATCAAGATATTTCTTTATCTACAATGCATGACTTCCAACCGTTTCCATTAATTAGTCATACTCAAGTAAAATATGCATTTACGAAAGGCTACAATTCATGTATTGTTTTTGTCAATAATATAGTTGATTACACACATACACTTCTTGATGCACATAAATCATTTATGGCTTTCTATAAGGATTGTTTTATGGCTGATTTTCCTTCTAAGCTACCACCTTCTAGGGATCTCTTGACCATATTATAGACTTAATTCTCGATAGTTCTCCTCCCTATAAAGCACCTTATAGGCATGGACCTTTACATCAACAAGAAATAGCTAATCAAGTTAAGGATTTACTCCATAAAGGACTAATAAGACCTAGTTCTTCTCCCTTTGGAGCACCTATTCTTTTAGTAGAGAAGAAGAACAAGACTTATGGGATGTGCATTGACTATAGAGAACTCAATAAGATCATAATTAAAAATAGATATCCTATTCCTAGGATAGGTGATTTGTTTGATAAACTTCGTGGAGCACGTATCTTTAGCAAAATTGATCTTAAATCATGTTATCATGAGATAGAAATGACACAAAATGACATTTACAAGACTATCTTTAAAACTCAAATTGGTCACTTTGAAGTCATGGTAACTCCTTTTGGACTTACCAATGCACCTGCTATATTTGCACGCATGATGAATAACATTTTTCTTGAATACCAAGATTTTGTTTTTATTTTCTTTGATGATATACTTGTCTATAGTGAGAATGATGATGACCATGAAAAACATTTAGCAACTGTCTTTAATTTGTTATGCTTAGAGTATTTAGGCCATATTGTTTATATTCAAGGTGTCCATGTAGATCCAAAGAAAATTAAAGTAATTGAAGAATGGCCTATACCTCAATCTGTGAATGAAGTACGCTCTTTTCTAGGGCTAGCTAGATTTTTAGAAAGTTTGTAAAAGGTTTTTCTTATTTAGCACTTCCACTCACATTATTATTGAAGAAAAAGTTAAAATTTGCATGGGGATTAACACAACAATAATCTTTTGAAAAACTCAAACATGCACTTTCTCATGCACTTGTTTTGCAATTAATGGATTTTGCACAACCTTTCCATGTAGTTATAGATGCTAGTGGTTTAGGTATAGGTGATGTATTAATGTAAAATGACCATCCTATTGCATTTAAAAGTAGGAAATTTAAACCTTCTTAAAAGAACTATAGTACATATGATAAGGAACTTTTAGCCGTTGTGCATGCTTTGAAAATTTGGAAACATTACCTTATAGGTTCTGAAGTTATAATCAAAACAGACCAACATGCTATTAAGTATTTATTAAATCAACCATTGATTTCTGACAAACACATTAAATGGGCTTCATTCATATAAAATTTTCAACCTATGATTCAATATCAACCTGACAAAGCTAATGTTGTAGTTGATGCCCTTAGTCATTTCCCATCCCAAAACAAATATTATTTCAATTAATAATATTTCTGTTGTTCATATTCATTCATTTCATGACATGATTCCTATTTATGCATCTAATTTATATTTTTTGCAAACATGGAATGCTTTCAATAATTCTACAACATTTAGTGAGGATCATTATACTTTTCATAATGGATTCTTGTATTCCAAACACAAGTTATGCATCACACAAGGTTTTAAATAATTTGTTATGAAATAGATGCATGAACCACCATATATGGGTCATAGGGGCATACAAAGTACTATTTCTACATGTAAAGAATTTTTCTTTTGGCCGAATATGGAAAAGGATATTGCACAGTATGTTTCCCATTGCATTGTGTGTCAACATGTGAAATGACATCATGGTAAAGCATTTGGATTATTAATGCCACTTCCCATACCCAATGGACCATGGGAACAAATTTCTATAGATTTTATTACTGGTCTTCCTACAACTTCATCTCATAATGATATGATTTGGACAATTCTTGATAGGTTTAGTAAACAAGCATATTTTATTCCTTGTAAAAAGACTCTTTTTGCACCTCAAGCTGCTAAGTTATTTATTGAATGTATTTCTCTACATCATGGTTTTCCAAAAGTTATTCTTTCAAATTGAGATGTTTGTTTTTGTAATCACTTTTGGGTTGCATTATTTCAAAATTTAGGTTCTAAAATAGACTTTAGCTCTGCATTTCATCCTCAAAGTAATGGGCAAAGTGAAGCTAAAAATAGTACTATTTTGGATTATTACATTGTTAATCTTTAGATAATCCAAGTAATTGGGATGAGAAAACTCCTTTACTACAGTTTGCATATAATAACACTTTACTACAGTAATTGGACATGCACCGTATGAAATTATTTACGGAAAAAAGCTTCCCACTCCCATGACTCTCACTCAAAATGATATACCTATAGCTGGTTCTTTTACACAAGACCATATTTCTACACTTCATGAGGTTCATGAGCACATTAAAAAGAGTCAAGAATGTTACATAAGTTGATAAGAAACAAGTAGCTAAACAGTTTAATAAAAATGCCTTTGTATGATTACTAATAATTAAAAGAGGTTTGAAAAATATTTCATATAATCCTAAGGTTAAACTTGCACCACGTTATTATGGACCTTTTTGTATTATTCAAAAAATTAATGAGAATGCTTTTAGATTAGACATACCTTCTTATTGGAATATACATAATTCTTTTCATATCAATTTATTGAAATCGTTTAAAGGAACTCTACCACTCACTCCTACTTTAGATTATCCTCCTTTGTTAGAAGAGGATACTGAAATTTTAATTCTAGAGAAAATACTTGATTATGATGTTATTACTATATGCATAGGTAACCAATATCATATATATTTAAAAATCACTCACTTGAATAATCTCAATGGATTCATAAGACATCACTAACTTCCCATTATGATCATTTGATTTCTGCTTATCATTCACAATCACATTAAATTCCAGTTTTCCAGTTCCATGCATGTGTTTTTACATGGAATATGCTTGCGATTGTTTGGTGATGGGATATGTGAATGGCCATCCATGTCTATCTTTTTCTTATCAATTGAGATCCATTGCTCGTTAACTGGGAGGCATGTTATACTTTATGGAATAATGGAATGTTAAATGGATTTTAATGCCTTGAGGTTTTTAATGTATTTTGCATTTTGATTTAGCAGGTGAAGATTCATGAGGGTGTGAATGCGCATGGACTTATTCAAATATTTTTTTGAAGTTATTTAGAAGAATATTTAGGAGATAGCATTTTTAGTTATTTTTATAAAAATAATAGATCGATTCAGATTGCAACATTTTTGTAAAAATAGAAAATCACAATTTTGTAAATAAAGTAGATTTTTGTAAAAAGCATGCTTTTTGAAGCACCACCCTCATGCATCTTCTATTCATGACGTAATGAAAAATACTTGTAAATACACATGCTCTGATAGACTCGTCCATCACAGTATGTGGGGGGAGATTGTACCCAATCTGGTATCAAGCCTCTTGTCTCTTTCTATTCTCTGGGTACTTTTGTGTGATTTTGTTTCTGTACTATCCTTTGTGTACGTGCATCTATGGGATCCGAAGGTCAACAGGTGTGCCATAATTTTGTATTTGGCTCATATATGGCAGTGGTGTGCCAGAATTTTGTATTTGGTTTCTATATGGTATTGTTTTGCCACATTTTGTATTTGTCTCATATATAAAAGTGGTTTGCCACACTCTTGTTATAGTGTTTTTCTTTATCAAATCATGTTTTGGTTGCCACTAGAGTAAATATCACATGTACTTAGTTTTTTTTGGGCAAAGTGTATTGTCTTTTGCTACGCAACAACATGGTAATGTTGCTACAGCAAGAGACAACACACTGCCCAAAAAAATTTTGCAAATATGGTCATCAGTATAGGCACCGGTATGAGCATCGATATGCCCAGGGGCATATTGACATGCATACCAGTGCTTATGCCCAAGGGATTATCAATGCTTTTATCGACACTTATATCGACACCTATACCAGCACCTATGCCGGAGCTTATACTGGCGCTTATATCGGTGCTTTTGTACCGAAGCGTATGCCAAAGCTTACACTAGCATCAAAGCAAAATCGCACCCGTGCGATTGTCTTGATAGAAGCCTTGGTATACCCTCGATATGTTGTAGTGTTGGCTGAGAAAGAAGCAGCCTACTATGGCCACTTCCAATCGTGAGGCTGAGTATAGGGAAGCTTTCACAGTGACTGTTGAGTATGTGTGGCTCAGACGCCTCATGGTTGATTTGGGTGTTGGTCAGTCTTCTGCCACCACCATCTCCAGTGACAGTCAAAGCGCATTGACAATTGCAAGGAACCCTGTGTTCCATACTTGCACTAAGCACATTGAGGTGCACTATCATTATGTCAAGGAGAGGTTCTCTGCTTGAGAGATTAACTTGGCATATGTGCCCACACAGGAGAACATTACATACCTTTTCACAAAGGCTCTGCTTAGGGAGAAATTTGAAGCTTTCCACAAATCTTTGGGCTTACTTCCTTTTGTGGACTGATTCCACATAGCTTGGCACTTCCTTATACATGAGTGCCAGCTCCTTGTTCATCACATCATATATTTAGGAAGTGATGTTCACACTAGGACCGTCGGGGCACTTTTTTCCCTCTTTAGGAGGTTTTTCCCCCCGACTTGTATATATGCCTATTACTCTAATGGGCTACTTATCTTTGTACATTCTCTTCTAATACATTCACTATTGTGTATTGTGCTTCAAGCTTCTTCTTCATCCTTGTGTTGTTCGTGTGCTCTCGCATACCTTAAACTCCAACACCAATATAGTTCAAGTAACAATGGGCTACAACAAATAAGATTTATTTATTTGCATGAATAACCATTAGAATAATTCAATATCCATTCAACAATAGATATATCAATTGAAACGCCCATCCCTAAGCCAATATGGAGTATGAATTCATGAGAGAAAAGGTAGTTTGTACGACCATTATCAACAAATACAAAGCTACTTTCCTTCATACATATTCCAATACGAAACTAATCTAGATTATTGGTTAGTTGCGCATGTGATACTTTGGAATAGATATTAAAGTGACATTCCTATAACCCCAATGAAACACAAGGCGAAATATATTGATATTTCATAGTAGTTAAGAAATGAATAGTTCGATTGAAAGATCTATTGTGGAATGGCTAGTGAATTCTTTCAATAGTTATTTGTGTGTTTATGTATGCATGTATGTATATATGTATGTGTCTGTGTGTTATGCTCCCAAAACAAAATGACATCTGGATGGGATTATGCAACCAAGCAGGCAACCACCTCCAAGAGACTAATGTCCTACACCAATAGGCCCCCACGAGTATGGGTGATGAGGCAAAAGTATTATAAAAAATATTCTTATTATTGTGTTAAACATGCATATTAAGTGCAAAAATGTAGTTTAATTTGATTATAGGTCTCATATGTGTAGTTCATTGTTTCAAATATGTATGACACTATTGGGAATTGAAATCACAACCTCTTAGCTAGGAGTATGATAGGCTAACCACTAGCCCCAAAAGCCATGGATGAGGATTACGTCCTAATCCTTTCTCTTAAGGTATGGTTCAACCATCTCGTGATAAGGTTATGTGACATTCCTTCCCCCTTATATTGAGAATAGTCCTCAATGCTCACTTGTGGACCCTTCAATCTAGCTTGGGTCCCTTCCCATATTTGAGTGCTTCCACCCAAATTCTAGTGCATGGACCTATCTTGGACCTATCGAATCCTCTGTTGGTGCCCAAATACCCATTTGCCTTCATCTGTGGCCAATTTTAGATTCATCCATGGCGAAACACTTCCCAAGTGCGCATGTATGAGGCTTCCAACCTCCATCTTTCCCAAGTTCCTCAACTAGGCTCTGATACCTGTTGGGAATTGAATTCACAACCTCCTAGCTAGGAGGATGATGGGCTAACCACTAGCCCCAAAAGCCATGGATGAGGATTATTTCCTAATTTCTCTCTTAAGGTATGGTTCAACCATATCCTGCTGGGGTTATGTTATAGAAACCTACACATGCGACCTCGAGCAACATTTTTTTATTATTTTCTTTTCCATCAATGAGACTATTGATTCATCTACGGATTGGGATATTGATTGCCTACTGATGGGGCTACCGATGCCCCACATTGATGTGCATCCACTGATTGGATTTTCGACACCTATGTTGATGATGCACATCGCAATAATAGTTGAAAAATTGTTTGTCTTTTGTAATGGAACAAGATCATTATTCATGACATCAATGACCACATTGATACCTTCTTAAAACATGCTCTAAGACCACCCTCAACATTGGGAGTATTTCTAAAATTCTGAAGTTTAAATCACACATCCTAACTCTCTTATTTACACATGATAAGGAAAATAAGTCTCACTAAGAGGCATGGCAAAAATTCCACCTATATCTTTCCTTCAAAGAAAACGATATCTTTCCTTCAAAGAAAACAAAGAGCATTTGAAGCTTAAAATACCTCTTTTTTCTTGTCGAATGTTGAAAGTTGCTAGCTTTTTTCTTTAGCTTGATTTCTTTTTTTTTTCATAAAGGAAGTTCGGCCTTGGCTTACTCTCCCAGACTTTAATTAAAGAAAAAGAACAAGATACAAGTGAATGGGACTAGTGCCCTTGGGACCCCCCGAATCCCACAAAGCAAGGGTAAAACATGCGGCTCTAGAGAGTATTACAAAGGAGGTTAATAACCCTCTCGTCCCCCTCATGTAGGGCGCATTTGGGTTTAAGCTAGTTATTCTCAATGAGAAACACTATGATGCCAAAAGGGTGGGGACTACTTGCAGTTGGAGATTCTTTTACCGAGGAGAAAGAGGGACTCCTCAATCGAACACTCTTCAGGAGGGTGTCCAAAATTGTAGGCACACTGCCCCCTCTAAATCTTCCAGAGGGTTTCCCCTCTTATCACATTCCATAGTGTCGCCGAGAAGTTGATTGCTTCGACAAGCATCACTTGCTTCCAATTGATTTGTTCCTATAGTCTCAAAATATTCCCAAGGTTTGCCAAAGCAGGAGAGGCTTGGGACACGCTGTCGAAAAGTATGCGGATGCATGGCTGGTGGATCAAGACAAGCGCCAAATCCTATGACACACGCTGGGTGCTTGGAGCAAACTCAGGTACACTATAAACTCAACAAAGAAAATTAAACTCAGAAAATCACGGAAAGTATTACTAGAATAGTCAATTGCTAAATCATTCCTCATACATGGTCATACCAAAAGATTACAATATCATTTATTATGGATCCATAGAATCCTTCAAAGTTGCTCCGAAGTTACCACAAACTCTTTATTATCTCACTACAACATATCGAGGGAATACCGACGGTCAATGTACCGACGGGAAGCTGTCGGCGTCGGTATACCCCTCGGACAATTTGGGAAAGCCACTTTGCCTCGGAAACACAACGTCGGTACTTTGCTGCAACTACCGACGCTTATACCGACCCTCTCTTTTTAACCGGGCCCGAACCCGAAATTCATCATTTTGAGCGTTTTGAATCTAGATCTTCTCCTTTCGGGTTTGCGCGTGCCAACAACAGATCTCTATTTGTCATCCTCTCTCTCTCTCTCCCTCTCTCCCTCCCTTCCCTCTCTCTCTCTCCCTCCCTCTCTCTCACTATCTCTCTCTCTCTCCCTCTCTCTCTCTCTCTCCCTCTCTCTCTCTCACTCTCTCTCCCTCTTTCTCTCTCCCTCTCTCTCTCTCTTTAAACAGACCTCTATCTTTATAGATATGAAGTTTTGGTAAGTAGATCGCACATATTGTAGCACTCTTTTTTCTTTTTCTATGTTTTTTCTTTACTAATATGTTCTTTGTTTGGTTTTGCAAGAGATTTTGGGATCAAATCTTTGGAAATTCGACGAAGAAGAACTTCAAGTGGATTTTGACGACCGTGATTCAAACAATTCTCTCTCTCTCTCTTTCCCTCTCCTTCCCTCTCTCTCTCTCTCTAAACACACCTCTATTTTTATAGATCTGACACTTTGGTAAGTAGATCGCACATATTGTATCACTCTGTTTTCTTTCTTTATGTTTTTGCTTTTCTAATATCTTCTCTCTTTAGTTTTGCAAGGTATTTTTGAGATCAAATCTTTGGAAATTCAACGAAGGAGAACTTCAAGTGGATTTTGACAACCTTGATTCAAAAATTACATCAATGTAAGTAAGACATATATCACTCTTTTATCTTTCTTTATATTTTTGTTTTCTAATATCTTCTCTCTTTATTTTTTCTTGAGAGAGAGAGAGATAGAGAGAGGGATATGCATATGCATACATGCATGCATGCATGCATGAGGGATATGCATATGCATACATGCATGCATATGCATACATACATGCATGCATATGCATACATGCATGCATGAATACATGCATGCATGCATGCATGAATACATGCATGCATGCATGCATGCATATGCATACATACATGCATGCATATGCATACATACATGAATGCATATGCATACATGCATGCATATGCATACATGAATGCATATGCATACATGCATGCATATGCATGCATGCATATGCATACATACATGCATACATGCATGCATGCATATGCATCCATGCATATGCATGCACATGCATACATACATACATGCTTACATGCTTATGCATACAGACATGTATGTATATGCTTATGCTTACATGCATGCATACATACATGCTTACATGCTTATATACATACATGCATGCATATGCATACATGCTTAAGCATGCATATGCATATGCATACATGCTTAAGCATGCATATGCATATGCTTACATGCATGCATACATACATACATACATACATGCATGCATACATACATGCTTACATACATGCATGCATATGCATACATGCTTAAGCATGCATATGCATATGCTTACATGCATGCATACATACATACATACATACATACATACATACATACATGCATGCATATGCATACATGTTTAAGCATGCATATGCATATGCTTACATGCATGCATACATACATGCTTACATACATGTATACATGTATGCATATGCATATGCATATGTATACATGAATGCATATGTATACAAGCTTAAGCATGCATATGCATACAAGCAAGCATATGCATATGCATACATGAATGCATATGCATATGCATATGCATATGTATATGTATACATGTATGCATATGTATACAAGCTTAAGCATGCATATGCATACAAGCAAGCATATGTATATGTATACATGTATACATATACAAGCAACCATACGCATATGTATATGTATATGTATACATGTATGCATATGCATATGCATACATGTATGCATATACATACATGTATATGTACATGTATGTATACAAGCAAGCATATGCATATGTATATGTATACATGTATGCATATGCATATGCATATGTATACATGAATGCATATGTATACAAGCTTAAGCATGCATATGCATACAAGCAAGCATATGCATACATGAATGCATATGCATATGTATACATGAATGCATATGTATACAAGCTTAAGCATGCATATATATATACATTGGATGAGATGAGATCTTCATATTGCATCAGATGGGATCTCTACGTACACCTTGGGGTGCACATGATCATGACGAATCGAAGATATATCATATCCGTAATGGAGCTCCAGTTATGGATGCGGCGGGAAAGTCAATGCGTCAGCGTATACGACAACTCTGCTCTATCAAATTCGGTCATTCAGTAATGTTAAAATGGACCGAACAGGATAGAGACTCTAAAAATCATATCACACAATGCATATATGAAGAGTACCGGCCAGCACCTGGCAATCCTATTGTGAATTCCGAATGGATTCAACATACAGCATGCAAGGTGGTGTCGCATCGACAATCGGAAGCTCGCGATGCTTTCAAAGCAGGCTTACCGAAGCCTGTATGGCTAGATGCCGAAGAATGGGAATCGATTCAGGATGAGCATCAATATACTCCTGATCGGTATCATCAACAGAGAGATGCGGTGGCCACACGTTTAGATACGGTTGGAACGTCACATTTAGGTAGCGGCGGATAGGATAGTATGCGCTACCAATTTGTAAGTATGATGTTAATTATTGAAGTTTTTTGTGTTAAGTATATTATGTATATTCATCTAATATTTTGCATATTTACTATAGGAGTTGGTAGTGGGTCGTCCTTCAACTCGAACTGAAGAATCATATGGATATCGACATGGACTGACTGCATTGTTACAAGACCTAAGGGACGTGGTGCAATCGTCTCATGGGAGAATATTCTTGATTAGGTAAAGTTATATCTTGGTTTCGTGTTTTTAGTTGTTGTTTATAAATATCATGTTAATTGGTCTTATTTTATACATATGTTTTGTTGCATGATTGTAGGTGTAAATATTTTGATCAATGCCACAATTTTGTATCACACTCGCATACGACAATGATGAACCATAATTTTGTATTCGATTCCTATATGGAAGTGTTTTGTTACATTGCCACAATTTTGTATTACACTCCTATGTGGCAATGATGTACCATAATTTTGTATTCGATTCCTATATGGAAGTGCTTTGCCACACTTTTGTACATTTTTTATTTATGGAATATACGACTTTCTGTACATGAATCATTATTCATTTTTGCTCATATAAGTTTATGTTTTGGTTGCCATTAAAGTACATAACACATGTACTCAGTTGGGCAGAGTGTATTGTCTTTTGCTAAACAACATCATGCTGTAGCAAAAGACAACATACTCTGCCCAAAAAGATTTGTGCAAGTATGGTTATCGGTATAGGCGTCGGTAGCTCCAGTATGGTCGTTGGTATATGTGCCAATACACCCAGCGGGGACGTCGGTATGTGTGTCGAAAATACCGACGCTTATATCGACGTTTATACCGGCGCTCATACCGGTGCTTTCTTTTCGACGCCTATACCGACTGTAACACCGACGTCGCGAAGAAATCACGCCCGTTCATTTGCCTCGGTGGCAGCCTCGGTATACCCTCGATATGTTGTAGTGTCTATTTTCAGGTCATCTATCAATCTCCAGACTCTTTTCTTCTATGAGGTATGGGTC
Organism: Ceratopteris richardii; assembly: GCA_020310875.1. Lineage (NCBI taxonomy): Eukaryota > Viridiplantae > Streptophyta > Polypodiopsida > Polypodiales > Pteridaceae > Ceratopteris > Ceratopteris richardii. The sequence continues at coordinate 127,315,501 of CM035421.1, forward strand.
CATTATGAAATCTCTAATCATTGAAGACTCAAAACCATATTACAAGGCAGATCTTATACACACATGTTCTTGATTTCATCTTAAGAAGAATTTTGAAATTTGATTTCATGTTCCTATGCATACATGCAAGTACGAAAATATAGTGTCAATACCTGGACATTCTTCTTATCCGATTTACCTGAGTTACTGTGCCGATGCTTCATGCCGATGCTTCAATTTGTTGGCTCAATTGTGTTTTGAACTTTATGAATATTATAAAAGCCAATCGGGTTATGCAGAATCGCACAACTCAAGGTTATCAAGGAGTCCTAGAGGATTGTTTGCAATTCTTGTAGTAGATTAACACAATGCAATCATAAAAATCAAAGCTTTTGCAAGCAATCAAGTTTACGTACCCATACATGATTAATATGTTTGAAGTATTTTACATCATTAATGAAACTAGAAATTTTTCATCATCCTTGAAGATGTATGTAAAATATGTTTGAAGTATTTTACATCATTAATGAAACTATAAATTTTTCATCATCCTTGAAGATGTATGTAAAGCATCTCATTTAGTTGAGGTTCTTCATGTATTTTTTGAATTTCTCAGAGATTAGTCATACACATCATTCGATAAGCTTAATATTATATATATGTAATTCGATAGTCCAGTTGTTTTTGCATGCTAATGTGTTTAGTTCTTTATTATGAAACGAATTTTCTATCCATATGTTACTATGAGTGAACCAAGCTACGAAATTTACAAGCGAAAAAAAAACATAAAACTGAGTTTTTGATTTACTCCGTAATCAGACCTCGTCACCATATATAAAAGCTCTCGTATTTGCGCGAATTGGACTGAAGCTTGGTCACGTCAGTGAAACTCCGAAAAAAACCCAAGAAACAATGGTAATTTTCAGCAAAACATTGGACGACAGAGAAGAAGATCAAAGCATTAGAATCAGAAACTCAAAAACATGTCTGTATCAGAATTAAAAAGAGTTCATCATGCGTTTTCTGTGGTCAAACTGAGGGATAAGAAGCAAAGGTGTGACAGAGAGTTGATGATGGCGACAAAACTTAAAGCGGTTGACTGTAATTTGAAGGCGTCTAGTACTGTTAGCTATAGTGGCTGATAATGGAGCAGAGAAGCTCAACAGACAGCACAAGAGGGTTGATGGATTTCATCACAAAGCTTAACTATTTCAGAGATAGTTATAACTTCAATTATCAACGCAGCAGCATCAGAGTATTGATAAACAAAGAGAATCTAGTTCTTGCGTGAACACAGAACCCGAGGACTTGTGATTCTTCATCCCTCCACTCCATCCCCATTAGGTAACTCCATCCCCATTAGGTAAGCAGTCTGCCAGAGATGGCGTTGTCATACGCTCTCCTCCTCCTCCTCCTCGAATCCTCTGCGTTTCCTAGCTGCCGCAAGATTCCGCCTATATAACAAAGTCTTGGAAGATAAGAATTACTTGAAACGGAAGATAAAGCGGAAGATGAAGCGGAAGACGTCCGGCAGGTCCCCCCCTCTCTCCTGTTGCAAACTAATTATAATCCGAAGTGATCTCCATGACTACCTCTGCATGCAGCGCCATCGATCTCCATCCATCCTTTGAAAGCAGCGCTCTCGATGCGTCAGCTCTCCTTTGATTTCATCGTCCTAAAAAGAAAACGCCCAAATACTTTTGATATATACCACAGTACCACTCTTTCTCCACGTATAGTTTTGCATGGTTTTCCTTTCTCAAAAAGTCGAGAGCTCGAGAATGATCTAAGTCCACCGATTGAGATATATCTATAATATAAAGATGACCCTCAAACTATCAAGACTCGCTCAAATCTCGGTGTAGAAGTCTTCATTTTTTAGCATACTAGCTGCATGTTCACAACTATCACTAGCTAGCATTCCCTCAACTTTGTCTCACACAATGAGGCATCGTTTAAATGGGGAGCTGACCAACCATTGTGACCAATAAATGACATGATTAGCTCATGTATGCGAAGCAGAATTGGTGTTGGACATCAAATTCTAGCATTTTGCAATCTTGATAAATTCCTCATTTCCTTCTATGCCCATGTTTTGACCATCGTTCGAGGATTGTCTCTACAATAACCATGCCTTCTTTCCATAGCAAACCCAATTAGCCCTTGGTTTTTGCAACAATATCTGAAGAAAAATTGATGCACTTTCGATGATGTATGACTTATGTCCTTCAACAAGAAGTATAGACAAAATTCTCTAAGACAACATGACAAAGATGTCACCCAAATCCTCAAGTCTACGGTGACAACGCTTGCACCACAACAGAGCCCCACAAATTTTGCTAGCCTTTAGATTGGTCCACATACCATGGTGGAGGATTTGCCACATGAGGACCGACTTTTTGATCTCAATGAGGGGATGCCAGATTGACATGAACTTCAAATCCCAACAGAGCCTTGTCTAGGTCAGGCACCACTTCTTTTTAAGTATGATATGATGGTCTTAGTTCACCTTGATTCTGAGGACTTTGGAAAAACAGCTGCCATTGTGCCATATAAGGCCTCATGGCATGGTGGATCACGTCCACTGAGGAGCCGATTTTAACCGTTCCCAGGCGAGGCTTTTGCTTTAAAGGAGTGTCCATTCTGCGTAGTTCATAGATATGATGAAGTAGGCAAGGTCACATTACAACATATGAGGGGCATACTGATGTTCTCCATACTGAAGGTCATGCTTCGGTGTCGGTATGACCGTTGAAATTGTTTGAAAAAAGCATGGAGGCCATATTGACGATCATTTGATCGTCAATATAGCCGTTAAGAATAAATAGCTAGTATACGCATCCAAAATAGCGGGCACCAATACAGACTTCAGTATGAGCACCAGTAATTACCTGGAAATACCGATGCTCATACTGGCACTTATACTAATGATCATACCGATGGTGTGTTTTAATCGGACCTGAGAGAAAAAAATCGACATTTACTTGCATTTTGAACTCAGTTCTACTATTGTCGAGTTTGCATGTACGAACTGCATTGTGAGCATATTGTGTACACACACACCTCTCTCTCTCTCTACACACACCTCTCTCTTTCTCTAGATCTTGAATTTTGGTAAGTATCTCACATACTCTAGCACCCTTTCTCTTTCTTTGTGTTTTCTCTTTCTGATTTCTCTTCTCCTTAGTTTTGTAGGAGCTTTTTGGTGTCGGTTTTCTGGAATTTGACAAAGGATAACATTAAGTGGACTTTGACGATAGCGATACAAAGAATTACATCGATGTAAGTGATTGTCTTGTTCTCTATTGACATAGAGTGAAAGAGAGAGAGAGAGAGGGAGAGAGAGAGAGAGAGATGAAATATATATATATATATATATATATATATATATATATATATATATATATATATATATATATATATATATATATATATATATATATATATATATATATATAGAGAGAGAGAGAGAGAGAGAGAGAGAGATGAAATATATATATATATATATATATATATATATATATATATATATATATATATATATATATATATATATATATATATATATATATATATATATATATATATATATATATATATATATATAGAGAGAGAGAGAGAGAGAGAGAGAGATCTAGAGAAACATAAAGAGAGAGAGAGAAAGAGAGAGAGAGAGATGAAAGCGATGAAAGGGAGAGAATGAGAGAGAGATGAAAGAGAGAGAATGAGAGAGAGATGAAAGAGAGAGAGAGATGAAAGAGAGAGAGAGAGAGATGAAATAGAAAGAGAGAGAGATAAACAGAGAGAGAGAGAGAAAGAGAGAGAAAGAGAGAAACACACATACTCATGTATATGCATGCATACATACATTCACACATGTACACACATGCATCTACATTCATACACACACACACACATAAACATACATACATTCACACACATATGTACACACACTCACACATACGCACACTCACATAACATACACACTCAACATACATATTACATACACGTGCATATACATACACACACATATGCACCCACACATATGCATACTCACATGCATATGCATACATACATACACACACATATGCACACATACATATACATACATACATGTCCATATATATGCATACATACACACATGCATATGCATACATACATACACACACATATGCATACACATACTCACATTCATATTATATACACACATGCATATTCATGCATATGCATGCATGCACTCATATATACATATACATACAAACTCACATATACATACACACTGACATACATATTACATGCACATATATGCATACACACACATATGCATTCATACATGCACACACATATGCATTCATTGTTGAGATATCAAGCTCGACATGCGATGATCCAGGATAACACGTATCACTTCTGATGGCACATTTGTTTCTTGCAAGCTCACTCATTTGCAAACATTAGGTTTTTCCTTATGCACTACTCTTTATATATTGCAGTAGTTGTATTCTTGTTTTAGGTCATTCTTGTACATTCCTTTTTATGTAATAGAAGAAGAAGAAGAAGAAGAAGATCATTCTTCCTTGCCTCAATCTGTGTGTGTGCTTCTCTTTGAGAGTGAGAATGTGTGTGTGAGCTCTCTTTCTTATCTCCTTCCTCGTAACATGGTATTAGAGCCAGCGTGGCAGTAGAGAGCTCGTGAAGAAGGCGACAGTGAAGAGTATGCGGCATGGCGTGGAAAAAACGTGATTCAAAAATGACCTCCATTTCGGATCCATCAAGATCTATCTATCAAAGTTTTGGAGCCATCTCGACCTCGATTTCGAGCCCGCAAGGAGGGGCCCACAGAAAAACCAGGCTAGTTTCAGAAACTGTAACTTGCATTGTGTTCAACAACACTCATATATTCCAGATCCAAAATTTCAAGCGATTTCGTGTACTGTTGATACACGAAAACTATGTTTTTCAGAGATCAAACTATCACATCATAGTGCGACAATGTTCAAGCAGAAGTGCTACTTCTAGTGTTTTGCAGTATTTTGTTGCCGAAATGGAAAACGCTGATGGAATGAGTCAAGTTATGAGTGATAAGCTTGGAGATTCAAAATGATGAATTTCCTGATGGGAAAGGGCTACTAGAAGTACATCGAAGGAGAGAACGAAAATGCTCCGTAGTTACTAGAAAGGAATCGAACTACAAAGCAATTAAGAGCATATGAGGAATGGAATTAAGGAGCATGAAAGGAAATGTATTGGCTATTTGTTAGCATACATGATAGCATGATTGGACACATATAGGATGCCAAGACTGCGAAAGAGGCTTGGAATAGTTTGGTCACATTGTGTGAGACGAATACAAAGGCACGGAAATTGCAACTCAAGAACGATTTGCATACATTGGAGAAAAAGAGCATGTTGGTAAGTGAATACACCCTGAAAATCAAAAGCATATGTGAGTCACTTGCATCTATTGGCATGAATGTAGATGATGATGATAAGGTGGAAGTGTGCCTTCGTGGTTTAGGAGGTGCATATAAGCAATTCAAAACTTCTATACAGACTAGGGAAAATATTTCGAATTTTGTTGATCTGGTATCTATGCTGATTATTGAAGAAAAGAATCTTGGTGATGTTGATATATTTAGGTAGTGATGTGTGTGAACACACTAGGACCGCCGGGGCACTTTTTTCCCTCTTTAGGAGGTTTTTTTCCCCCGGCTTGTATATACGCCTATTGCCCTAATGGGCTACTTATCTTTGTACATTCTCTAGTAATACATTCAGTATTGTGTGTTTGTGCTCCAAGCTTCTTCTTCTTCCTTGTGATGTTCGCGTGCTCCTGCAGACGTCTAACTCCAACAATTGGTATCAGAGAAGGTCGTCGCTTCATCTAGGGCACAATCGACACTCCTCCGTTTGCAGTCTCAGAATCGCATGAATTTTGATGAGCATACTCAGCGTGTTTCCGAGATCAAAATGGCTTCGCTTTGTGGTGCCGAAATCGCGATCTGAGCTCGTTTCGGCCTCCGAACACACTATCGTAGCGCTTGTGTAGGCTATTTCGTCTTTTTGTGCCAAAGGTATATACCAGCTTCTGTTCGCCAGTTTAAGCGTCTCGAAGTCTGCTACAGGTCTAGCAGAACTTGTATGGGCAGTTCTATTCAACTTTTTGAGATACAATCAATTTTCTGCATCAAGGTATTTTAGTCACCAGCCATGGCTGAAAGCAGTGATGTATTCCGTATGTTGGCTGTTGAGGATAAGTTGGATGGTACCAACTACCCATTATGGGCTTATATGATGCGACATGTTTTGGTTGCAAAAGGATTATGGAACATTGTGTAGGGTGTTGAAAGACGTCCCGTTACACCTGTAACGACAGGTACTACAAATACAGGTGCTGGAGCTGATGAAGATGGTGTCGAAGATGATATTCCGCAGATTCCTATTCGTGCTACTGTTTCTGTTGCACCTACTGTAGAACAAATTCGTTGGGATGGCAGAGATGCCCAGACACATGCATTGATAGCTTTGTCTGTCAAACGTGCCATTATTCCTCATATTTGCTCTTGCAGAACAGTTAGGGATGCTTGGGATACACTTACCACATTGTACCAAGCTAGGAATGAGGCTCGTGTTGCTTACCTCCGAAAACAATTGGAGAGTGAGCACATGAATGAAGGTGATTCTATGGACAGTTTCCTAACGAAGATCAAAGATTTGAAGGAACAGTTGATTTCTGTTGATGAGGTTATACCAGATAGCTCACTTGTGCAGACCGTTCTGAATGGTCTTCCTGATTCATATCAGAGTTTTGCTTCTACTCTTCGGTTGATGGTGAAAGGCAATCTGAATGCCTTATCATTTGAGGAGTTAGTCTCTGTTCTGTTGGAGGAAGATCAGTCCAGGCAGAACAAGTCCATTATGCGTGTTGCAGATCAAGCTTTCCTGGCTAGTCAGAAGGGCAAAGGAAAATGGAGCTCTTCTACTAGTAAGCAGAAATCTGCAAATGCTGCACATTCGAAGAACCAGGATAAAGATGAGAAGAAATCAGAAAAGCAGAAATTGTTTTGCAAGTACTGTAAAGGGAATGATCATATCATAAAGAACTGTCCAAAACTGGCTGCAAAAGAGGCAAAGAAAAAGGAGGCTGGAATGGTTGTTGCAGAAGCCTCTACACCAAAAACAGAGTCTGCTAACCTTGTGCAGGAAGAAGAATGGGCGTTTAGTACTGTTTGCAGTTTTGACCCATCTTCTCATGAGCAGTGCATGTCTGCAGTGGACTCAGATGTTTGGTACTTTGACAGTGGGGCGACCAAACATATTACCTCGCAGCGCAGTTTCTTCTCTTCACTCGAGCCTGCCCCTACAGGGAATACTGTCACATGCGCCAACAACTCCTCTTATCCTGTTATGGGAGTTGGTAAGATCATTCTGACTACTTCTGATGGTAGTTCTTTCACCTTGTCAGATGTCTTATTTGTGCTAGGGATCAAGAAGATTCCGTTATCAGTTTCTGCATTAGCCAAGATTGGCTTGGTTGTGAAATTCGTTGATGACAGGTGTACAATTCATGATCTATCAAATGGCGATGTGATTATTGCTTCTGGCATTTTATGTCGTGGGCTGTATAAGCTCATAGACTATGAAAGATCTGTGAATGATTCGGCATGTGCAGTTCATGTTTCTCAGGCTATGCAGATGCAAAGCTTTGGCATGCACGCTTTGGTCATCTGAATTTTGCTAGTTTGCTACGCCTGCAGAAATCTGATATGGTGTCTTCTTTGCCCAAGCTTGAGGCACCTGGAAAACATGTATGTGAAGGCTGTATTTTGGGCAAAATGCAGCGTTCCTCCTTTCCAAAAGATGGTTCAGTTCGGGCTACGCAGAAATTGCAGCTTGTACATAGTGATGTCTGTGGTCCTATGCAGACACCCTCTTTTGGTAATTACCTTTACTTCGTGACTTTCATTGATGATTTTTCCAGGCATGCATGGGTATATCCACTCAAAGCAAAGTCCGAAGTGTTCATGTGCTTTAAATAGTTTTTGGTTTTGGTTGAAAATCTGTTAGCATGTAAAATGGGCACCCTCCGTTTTGATCGAGGGGGGGGATATATGTCTTCTGATTTTAATGCATTTCTGGCTGAACGTGGGATAAAACACTAGTGTACAGTGCCGTATACACCTCAACAGAATGGAGTTGCTGAACAAAAGAATAGGTCACTCATGGAGATGGCGAGGTGCATGGTCAAGAGTCAGGCTTTACCACATAGTTTCTGGCTTGAGGCTGTCATGTGTGCAGCATATGTACTGAATAGGTGTCCCACTAAAGCGCTGCAGTCTATCACTCCATATGAGGCTTGGCATGACCGCAAGCCATCTGTTGCTCATCTGCATGTTTTTGGTTGTTTGGCATATGCATTAGTGCCTGAACAACATTGCAGAAAATTGGATGATAAGGCAGTAAAATGTATTTTTGTTGGGTACAGTTCTGAAAGTAAAGGCTATCGTCTGTATCATCCACAGACTAAACACATTCTGGTTAGCCGTGATGTTGTCTTTGTGGAAGATGCTATTCAACCATTGCTTTCATGTACCAAGGAGACATATGTTAGCTCCAAAGACATGTATGATACGTTGATGCCTCTTTTTATAGGTGGACAGTCTAGTGCTGGTCCTAATGAGGCAACTTCTCAGCCTTTGCAGGTTTCATATGATGATGCAGATCATTATATTTCTGATGCAGATTTACATGATGCACTTGTTGATGAGAGAGTTGATATTGAGCAAGCAAAAACTATGCCAAAATGGCTGGTGCAGACTTTGCGTCACAGCAAATTAGATGCACCTTTGTCATATTGTACTCGTTCAGGCTCTCATAGTGCCTCCTTTGCATCAGATTGCTATGCTATGGCTGCATCTAGTCTCTGTGATGAGAATGAGCCTGTTTCTTTTGATGAAGCACAGAATTCAGAAAATTGGATGGCTGCCATGCAATCTGAATATGATGCTATAATGAAGAATGGTACATGGTCTTTATGTGACTTGCCTCCTGGCAAGAAGGCCATTGGCACTAAGTGGGTATACAAGCTGAAGCATAAACCTGATGGTACAGTTGACAGGTATAAGGCTAGGCTTGTTGCAAAGGGTTATGCGCAGGAAAGAGGCATTGATTTTGATGAGACCTTTGCACCTACATGCCGTATGACTACTGTTCGGAGCATTTGTGCACTTGCAGCCCATCATGGTTGGAATGTACATCAGTTGGACATTAAAACAGCATTTTTGAATGGTGACTTGCATGAAGAAGTGTATGTTTTTCAGCCCCGTGGCTTCGTGGAGAAAGGGGCATGAAAACCAGGTGTGCAGGTTAAAGAAGGCATTATATGGTTTAAAGCAAGCACCACGTGCTTGGTATGAGAAGATACATGCCTATCTGGTTGCACATGGTTTTGTGAATAGTCCAACTGAAAGCACCTTATATGTTAAGAGTGGTAATGATGTGCTTCTGATCATTGTTGTCTATGTTAATGACATGCTGCTCACTGGTCCTATTGAGAAGCATATTGCTGATTTCAAGGCTGATTTGCATGCCTCATTTGAGATGTCTGATTTGGGGCATTTGCATCACTATTTGGGCATTCAGTTTATGCAAGTTGATGGTGGAATGGCTTTGTGTCAAACAAAATATATTGACACATTATTGCAGCGTTTTGGCCTTGAAGACTGTAAGCCTATTGCCACTCCTATGGAGACAGGTTTACGATTGAGTCTTCATGATGCTGGAGATGCATTTGATGCTGTTCTCTATCAGTAGGTTGTTGGATGCTTGATTTACTTATGCATTACTCGGCCAGATATTCAGTTTGTTGTCTCACAGATGACCAGGTTTATGCATTGCCCAGGAGTCACACATTGGAAGGCGGTTATGCAAATCTTTCGCTACTTGAGTGGTACTCGACTAGTTTGGTTGTTTTATCCCAAGGGGGGATCACTACCGCCAGATTTGCATGCTTTTTCTGACTCAGATTGGGCTGGTTGCTATGACACTCGTGTGTCCACCAGTGGTTTTTGCTTCATGCTTGGTAGCTCATGTATATCTTGGTTGAGCAAGAAGTAGCCTACTGTGTCCACTTCCAGTTGTGAGGCTGAGTATAGGGCAGCTTTCAGCGACTGTTGAGTGTGTGTGGCTCAGACGCCTTATGGCTGATTTGGGTGTTGGCCAGTCTTCTGCCACCACCATCTTCACTAACAGTCAGAGCGCATTGGCAGTTGCAAGGAACCCTGTGTTCCATGCTCGCACTAAGCACATTGAGGTGCATTATCACTATGTCAGGGAGAGGTTCTCTGTTGGGGAGATCAGCTTGGCATATATGCCCACGAAGGAGAACATTGCAGACCTTTTCACGAAGGCTCTGCCTAGGGAGAAGTTTGAAGCTTTCCGCAAAGCTTTGGGTTTACTTCGTTTTGTGGAGTGATTTCCACATAGCTTGGCACTTCCTTATACATGAGTGCAAGCTCCTTGTTCACCACATCACTCCCAAGGGGGATTTGTTGATATTTAGGTAGTGATGTGTGTGAACACACTAGGACTGTCGGGGCACTTTTTTCCCTCTTTAGGAGGTTTTTTTCCCCCGGCTTGTATATACGCCTATTGCCCTAATGGGCTACTTATCTTTGTACATTTTTTAGTAATACATTCAGTATTGTGTGTTTGTGCTCCAAGCTTCTTCTTCTTCCTTGTGCTGTTCGCGTGCTCCTGGAGACGTCTAACTCCAACAGGTGAGGATTCAAACTCCCAAGGAAAATCTAGTTCTGACCAAGTATTCTACTCTAGCAGAGGAAGAGGCAGAGGTAGAGGTTTCGAAAATGGAAGAGGAAACAGTAACCAAGAACAAGGTCAACAACAGAATCATGCAAGAGGAAGAGGACAGTTTCAAGGCAAGGAGAGCCAAAGAGGTCGCAAAAATTTCCAAAGAAATGATTCAGGTAATGACAGTAAAGAATGCTAGAATTGTGGTAAACTTGGACACTTTGAATGTGATTGTAGGTTGAAGAATCAAAATAACAAAAGGTAGCAAAACAACTATGCATCTACAAGTGTAGATCATTATGAGATTTGTTCATGGTTCAACATCACATGATGAATACGATGTCTGTAGGTGTTTCAAAATTGAATGATAATGTTTGATATGTTGATTCAGGTGCTTCAAATCACATGACCATTCATGTAGAATGGTTTAGTAGTTTGCAAAAATTGCCATATGTGATGGAGCTTCGATGATGGATGCGGCCGAAAAGTCAATGCATCAACGCATACGACATGTTTGCTCCATACAATTTAGACATTCTATCATGTTGAATTGGAGTGAACAAGATAAAGATTCCAAAAATTATATCACAAAGTCAATCTATCAAGAGTACCGGCCAACTCTTGGGCATCCTATTGTCAATTCAGAGTGGATTCAGCACACGGCACATGAGGTGATGTCCCATCAACGGTCCGAGGCTCATGATGCTTTCGGAGCAAGCTTACCGAAGCTTGTATGGTTAGACGCTGAGGAGTGGGAATTGATTCATGATGAACAACAACATATTCCTGACCAATATCGTCAGCAATGAGATGTGACGATCACACGTCTAGATACATTCGAATCATCACATTTGGCTAGCGACGGATATGCCACTATGCGTTACGAGTTTGTAAGTATCATTTTGATTATTGAATTTGCTTGTGTTAAGCACGTCATGTATGTTCATCAAACATTTTTCATATTTATGCAAGAGTTGGTAGTGGGTCATCCTCCGACGCGAACAGAGGAAGCTTTATGGATATCGTCATGGATTGGTTGCACTGTTGGAGGACTTGGAAGGATGTGGTGCAATCATTTCATGGGAGCATCTATGATGAGGTGAGCTTATAAACTTGGTTTGTTGCTTTTAGTTGTTGTTTATAAATATCATGTCAATTTGTCTCAATTCACACATATGATTTGTTGCATGAATGTAGGTATAAAGGTTTTGATTCCTTTGGGCATATGTATGGCACTGTTTTGCCATAATTTTGTATTACAATCATATATGGAAATGGTGCCATAATTTTGTATTCGGTTCCTATATGACAATGCTTTGCCACATTTTTTATTTGGCTTATATATGCCAATGGCTTGCCACACTTTTGTACATGGTTCATTCATGGAATATATATCTCTTTATCACACTTTTGTACATGGTTCATGGTTCATTATGCTCATCTCTTTTGTGTTTGATAGTGTTTTGCTTTATCAAATCGTGCTTTGGTTGTTGGTCATCTAAACACTAAATCAGCAACCACTAGAGTACATGTTACATGTACTCGGTTTTTTTTTTGGGCAAAGTGTATTGTCTTTTGCTCCATAACAGTATAGCAATCTTGCTGTAGTAAGAGACAACACACTTTGCTCAAAAAAAACTTTGTAGATTTGGTCATCAGTATAAGCACGAGTATGAGCGTTGGTATTATAAGCCAAATATCGACACTTATACCGATGCCTATATTGACTCTCATACTGATGATATAGTACCGACGGACATACCGACGCTTATATCAACGTCGAGACAAAAATAGCGCCGTGTATTTGCACCGGTATAGAGGCTTGTATGCCCCTAATATGTTGTAGTGTCATAGATATGATGCACCTTATTATGTCCAACACGTGTGTGTGTGTGAGAGAGAGTAAAAGTGTTGCATAATGCTCAACTTAAGCATAATTCTATAATAATGAACATAGAATATTTTTATGCAAAATTTTCATTGGTTCATGGTGATTTCGTTAACATAAAAAAGAAAATCTTTCTTGTTTTTAAAAGTTGGTTCTTTGACCTACTCTTTCATTTGGCTTAAGACTTAAAACAACAACACACACACTTAAGAAATCCCCTTTATTCCCACTTTAAAAACACACACACTTAAGAAATCCACTTTATTCCCACTTTAAAGGTTAAAATCTAAATAGATTGTAGATATTGAATTTGATACCTTCAATCCAAAATCCATTGTGTTTACCATCGCACCACACACCCAAACAAATAAAAAGAAATCCATACAAAATTAACAATAAATTGTTTATTCTCACTTTATAGCCATAGCTACAAGTGAAAGTTTATTAAAAACAAAAAAAATAAAAAAAACAGCCGTTAAGAGTCAAGCATGTGCAATCTTCCGGCTGCTTGGAGGTAGGTTCCCCCATAAGAAGGACCTCAGTTCAAAAAGCTTCACCCACTCTATTACTTTTGAACATTCTGGATGTCCGTTTGCCATTTATC
>CM035421.1:127343777-127346277 GCA_020310875.1 Ceratopteris richardii
GGTGGCAATGTACCCCTAGGGCTCACCCATGTCCTCTGTATGTATGTATGCCATATCTCCTGACGAATGATCCTATTCCTCTCTTGATGAGAGAGCGAGTAGGTGGGTGCATGAGAGTTGTACTGTAGTGGTGGTAGCCTGTCTATGTCAAAGCCATGATAGGCAATCCAGTCTCGTGTCTGTGCATACCATGAGGAGGTGTCGCCTGCTAATGCCATATCACGTGATGCCTCGAAAGCACGATAAGCAATGCGCTCTGTATCCATGCTCCGAAGTCTGTGTAATAGGCATACTGTCTCGAATAGTGCCTCAACTAGCATCGGTGGTGCAGAGAGCTCTTCTCTAATGATATCATGTGGTACCGAAGGCTTGCTGCAGATAAGTTTGGCAATCATGAGGATCTCTGGCCTCTCTAATGCTGTCCATACTGATGTTGCTAATCCTGGTCCCCATATGGCTGCCCCATACATGAGCGTTGGCGTAACCAAAGTGTCAAAGAGCCACCCCTTTGTGCGGGGCTCCTGAAAATATGCCTGGTGGCACTGTCTCTCCATCAAAGCTAGTGCTGTGTACCCACGTGTGATGTGGTCACGGGCTGCCTGAGCCATAGAGAAGACCCCTGATGCTGCTGTAAATGTCACCCCCAAGTAAACATAGGATCCGACCACCTCGATCGGTCCACCTGCTGCTGTGAACAAACTATGTCTGCGTACCTGTGCTCATGTATGAAAGATCAAGACCTTGGTTTTACCAAGGTTCACAGTTTACCCTCTGTGTCTGCAAAAGCCATCTAGGCCGTGTAGATGATGCTGTAGACCTTCTGCAGACTCTGAAACCAATACAATATCATCAGCGTATAAAAGAATATGGACAGTGGACCCGTGTACCTCAATGCCATCTCCCCCCTGCTGCTGTATGAAGTCCACTATCTCATCAATGTAGAGACCAAAGAGGGTGGGTGAGAGAGGGCATCCTTGCTTCACCCCGATAGTGCTAGCAAGTGGATCATATAAGCCCCCAGGACATCTGACTCTACCAGATACTCTCTCGTATAAGGCGTAGATCCCCCATATCATCTCCTCCGGAGCTCCCATGTCAAGTAGTCGTCTGAAGAGTCGATCTCTGGGAACAGTGTCAAATGCTTTGCGGAAGTCCACAAAGCAACAATATAATCTCCTCTTCCTCACCCTGGCCTGGTCGATTAGGCATCTCAGAATGAAGATGTGGTCAATGGTAGAGTAATCTCGTCTGAAACCTGCCTGTCCTGGAGCCCTGATGCCATTCCTCTCAGCGAGAGTACTCAACTCTGTCTCTAGTACCGCCCCATATAACTTGGCCAATATAGGGCCAATCATGATTGTCCGATATGTAGCTGGATCCATAGTATCACCTGACTTATGAATGGGCACTATGGTGTGCTCAATCCATGAGTCTGGGAACCCTTCAACCAATGCACGGTTGAAGAGATGGGCAATGAGCGGTGCGAGAGTCGTGCCTCCATAGATGAGGTGCTCTGCCTGTAAACCGAAATGATCATGGGCCCTTCCATGCTGCAACCGGACAATAGCGCGTCCCACCATAGTGGGTGTGAAGAAGTCAGAGGTAGTAGGATGTGGGCTCTGCGGTCTGGGAATGGGAGGCTGGTCTGAGATCTCGTATAGGCTCCGTGCATAGCTATGCCAAGTGCTCGGGTCTCGGATAGGTGTCTGCTGTCTCCTCTCTCTCAAATGTCGCCATGCCACTACACTGTCTCGACTCATGAGCAAATGGTAAATATCCCAATACTGTCTCTCCTCCCAATCTCGCCGTTTGCGGCGAGTAAGGCTCTGCATGCGACGCTGTGCCTGTGTGTGTGTAATATCTCCTCTATGCTCTAAAATCCGTAGGTGCTTCCGGAGCTCACGACAGTCTGCATCATACCAACGGTTCTGAGGTATGGATCCTGTGCGTGGAGGGTGCATATGTGTGCGGTGTGGGAAGCTACGGAGAGCTGAGTCGTGTAGGATGGAGGTGATATGTGATGTAAGTGTGTCCAAAGGTGAGAATGGATCGAGGGAGAGTAGGCGGGTGTGTAAATGGTGTGCATAAACGTGTGAGAGCTCGTGTGTGAAGTGTATCGTGGTATGTATCTCAGTGGGTGAGGGAGGGTCTAATGGAATCGGAGATGAGAGTGTGAATGTAATAAATGTGTGGTCAGCACCGAGTGGGCGTCGTCCAATACTAAGTGAAGGGATGAGTGAAGCTCCAGAGGTAGTACCCAAAATGTAGTCGACTGTGCTCTCACCTCCCCCGTGAGGGAAGCAAGTAAATCCGCCTGAACCTGGCCACCAATTCATCCCGTTATATATAACGAGATGATGTCGACTGCCTAGCTCGAGTAGATGTCTGCCATAGCCGGTGGTGTCCTGACCCGTATCTTCCGATACTCTGCTGGTGCTAATCTCAACCGGGTCTCTGGCCCTCATGAGATGCGGGTGATCCATGTCATATGCCTCGCACT
>CM035421.1:127362388-127367388 GCA_020310875.1 Ceratopteris richardii
ACACGGGACGTGTCCGTTACCGAGGTGCTCGGATATCCATGAAGATAAGTGCTCTTTGTGAGTAGAACATCGCGCAGATCTCATGTTGATGGAATTCGGCGCTGCCTGTAGCTCCACGCGGTGATCACCAAAAGTATCAACACTCTGTTGCAGACCAGAGGACTCGAACCTCCGCCCTAGTTTTGAGGAGTTTCTCGGGTATCGCCTACCCACAAAGTTCACACGCTGACGAAGTGTAATTCCGCGGCAGTTCTTAACCATCTAAGTTTGCGACTGAAGACGGATTAATCCAGGATTCAAAAAAGTAAAAATCAATCTTTGCCGTCAGCCCCGCAACGGATTCGAACACAGAACCTCTATTTCGGAGGGAATAGGCCTATCCACAAGGCCAACGGCGCTCGCGGAGTAGATATACGCAGAATATCTTCTGGAGCAGACGATGAATGATCTTCTCTATTGTGCGCCCGGAGGGATTTGATCCCGAAACCTCTCGTTTGGGAAATGCTGCTATATCCACAAGTTCACAGCTGTTCGTACAAACTATGACTATAGAAGTCCACAACTTCTAATAACAGAGCAGAAGAACGGAAGAGGAGCTGTGGAGTGAAGATCCGGAGGCCTAAGTTAGTCGATCTCGACGGACCAAGTCATCCAAGACTATTTCTTGATGAGGAAGCTTCAAGAATGGTGAATAGCTCTTCGCAAGGATCAAGAGGATGAATCACTCTTCCAAAGAATCAATGGAAGGACGTAGCTAATTGGAAGATAAGTATTTTCCAAGTTATGTTTTCATTTCGATATTTGTTTGCTCGAATGCTTTCATTTAGGATGCATTAATTAGGACTAAAAGTATAGTCCAATTATGGTTATCTCAATATGAAAGCTAATTAGAGAGCTAAAGACAGTATTGAAATGACATAAAAGTATACAAGTACTTTTCAGTTTTAGGTATGCAATTGAAATTTTTATTTCCATTCATGCACAAAAATGAAAAGATTATTTGTGCATAAAAGAATGTTTTGTGCACATCAAGTTCGCACTTGCTTGGGAAAGGTAGTTAATTCTCCAGTTCATGCACTTGAATAATTACCCTTTTGCCAGAATAGCAAGCAGGTTGTTTTTGCATGGATGCTTGTTTGCATACCTAATAAGCTCAAGATTTGCTTAAGTTCATTACACTTACATGAACATGCATTTGCACCAAAGAATGGGCATTTGCATACATGAACATGCATTTGCATGCAAGTAGATGCATGAACATACGCATGATTTTTTGGTAAGTAGCTGAACACGTATACTTTCATTCCTTTCTTTTTCTAACTTGACTTAGCTAGGAGGAAAAAATAGAAAATTACCTAGTTGCAAGGATCTTGACTATCATGCAACTAAGTATCTAGTCTATTTTTTCCCAAAAAAAGTGATACATAGATACCACTTAGTAGGAGTCTTTGTGAGGAAAAGAAAGCATGTTGAAAGTAAGTATTCATTTTTCTTGTCATTAAGATGCCAAGAAAATAGAGCTACTTTCCAATGTGCATGCTCAGTCTAAGTTTGGGAAAGAAACTTAGATATTCTTAGCAACTATCGAGGATTTAGTTGTTTTTTGGATGTTCATGTTCATGCATCCAAGTAAGGAAATTTCTGTTTGAAACTTGTAAAGTTCCAAAATATTTTTAGGAGATTTAATACTTTAATATTCATCAAACATTGATGAATAAGTAGAAGTATTGAACTTCTAGAATCCCAGGAACTCTAGTGGTCATAGATGAGAGTTTCCAGAAATGCATCTCAAGGCATGATGCAAGGTCTTCAATCGACGCGGAAACTTTTCAAGGAAACTTGCTTGATTCTATTTAAGCTAATTCAAGGCTTAAAAAAGAAACCAAGATAAATATTAATTGATCTTTAGGAATCAAGTAATTTCCTAAAGTCATGACAATTAATGAAATGATTTAGATTATTTTCATTTCTGAAACAGATATCTTAGGAAATCCCGATATTTCCTAAAGACAAATTTAGGAAACAAGTTCTTTCCTAAAAGATTAACTTCAAGTGGTAAAGCCTTGAATCTTATAAAAATCAAGAATATTTTTTATACGATTAAGTAAACAATTTCAAGCATTATTTGCTTATGCAAAGTTTTCAAACATGGAGACTTTATTAAAGTATGCTTGGTGGTCTTTAAGATAAGAAAAGCTTAATCAAGAGACCCAAGCAAAGTAATCTTTGGAAATTAAGCTATTTCCTAAAGATAAGCTAATGAAAGAGTTCAATTAACTATTTCATTAGTTAAATGAGAATTATCTTTTGGACAAGCAAAGCCTTAAGTCTTGGTCTTATCCAAAAGTCTAGAATTCCTTTTGAAGATCTTTCCAGTAAAGGAGAAGATTCCAAGATGAATCATTGAACTGGAAAGTAAAAGATTCCAAGATGAATCTCTGCTTCAAGTTATAGCTTAGTATTACTTGATTCCTTGGTAGGAATCAAAAAGTTCTTGAAAGAAAAAATCTCCCCAGTTGAGAGACTAACATCTTTCAAGAGAAGTTTTATAGCAAGTAGTTTCCAGCAAATCCCTAACCACCAGGTTTGGTATTTAAGTCCAAATAAGTGATATAACCTTAAGGTATATCATAGATTCTTAGCTTTGGAATCTGAAAAGCATTAGAAAATGCTTGGACTTAAGTTGAGGGAAAGATCTCTAAAATCCTGCAGGTAAGCAAAGAAGCTTAAGATAGTTTAAGAGATCTTAAAGATAAAGACTAGGTCTTTATTTTTGTCGCAAGTATCAACCAGACTTGATCAATCTTGGCCATGATTGTCCAAGTAATGTGCGATTAGAACTACTTTGTAGATTGCCCAAGTATTGGCAATAAAATTCCTTTTGGGAATTATTCACTCAAATTCCATTTATTCGATGGAAAACTGTGAAAAAGAGTAAGTTGTTCCAAGTCTGAACAGAGTAAAGAAATTCCAAGAATGTAGTCTGCAACCGTGAAAATGGTAATTAAGTCTGTGGAAGGTAAAACATAAGTGTTTACCTATCCTTAAAGGGATTTTGGTACAAATCCAGAAAGCATGAGCGGATGCTTAAGACTTAAGCAGTAAAGAGATTTCTAAATAAAGTCCCCGGGGTAGGTACTTAAAGCAACAGTAAAGAAAGGAATCTAAAGACAAGAAGTCAAAAGCTCTTGTCGCTACAAAATTGGTCAAGGGTAAACCAATTGAACTTGAATTCAAGAAAATTCAAGTACTTGGAATTTTGATTGGTTTTCATTTGAAAACCCTAGCAAAAAGGATTGGAGATATTCTATTAAAGGTTTTCAAGTTCCCAAGGTAAAGCACATGATTGTGAGACGATCATGTGAAGGAATCAAAACCTAGAAAATCTAATTAGAGGTAATGCCTGAAACTTCCAATTCTTGTAAAAGAATTGAAGAAATAAGGTACTCTATCAAGAGATGTTTAGACTTTAGGATAAGAATCACCCACACATTAATGTGAATATAAAATAGGGTGGTATGGGACACCAGATTTTATACTCAGATTGATGTAGGAAAGATGGAATGGGACATCGGACCGTAGGATGATGATTATCTTTTAGTCCTAGTTTGGATTTTGAAGTTAGGTTTCATCCTCAAGGAAATTAAGACTTCAAGGAAAGTTTAATTCGTAAAGGATGAAAGTAGTATCTTACGATACTTCTAGGTAACTTCAAGATCAAGGAAACTGAAGATATGAAGTAAGCAACTTCCAAGATCTTCTAAGAACACTTCAAGCTTAAGTGTTATTGATCAGAAATATTTGATAAATTTCTGAAAGAAGTTGGACTTTGATTTTGAGTTGATCTTTTCAACTAAAGATTTAATTGACTAAGTCAAGCATCAAGTTCCTAGTGTAACTTGATAAAATTCACTCTTTTAGACTCAAAGAAATGCACAAGAATTGCATTCACGGAGTCAAAAAGATTGAATGTGACCTGAACTTAGTCTCAAGTGAAGCATTATTTGAATACAAAACTCATGAGCATAACCTCAGTGGGTCGACACACTGATGTTGGTTACCACACTAGTATCTTGTGGTTGGATGATGTTTTTTATTTGCTTTGAATCTTTTTGAGAATCCAGTTTATTTCTCTTAAAGATAAAGACAATGCTTCAATATCTTATTGAAATTGATCTTTGAAAAGTTGAAGTCCTGAGTCAACTAGACTTTGACTCATAGCAAGTTTATGTATGTGCGAAGTTTGAATTGGTTGTACAAAGTCTTAGTTATCTCTTTCCGCTTTCCAAATCTTTTTTGAATTGACTCAGATATGGTATCTGATTCCTTTTGCAAAAGACCAGGGTTAGCCGGTTAGAATAAAATAACTAACTTGAACATCCTAGATAGATGTTATGTACAAGAACCTTTTCAATCTTCAAAAGATGATAAGTCTAAGTAGACTTATTCATTTGATTTTGCTTCAAGTTATAGCATAAATAATTTCCTAGAGTCCAGTATACTCTAGAATAAAGAAGTTAGGAATTGCTCATTAGATTGACAATTCCCAAGAACTTTCAGTTAAAAGTCTTTGAGAAAAGTGTCCTAAGTTGGACAATTTTCATTTTGCATTTGAATTGGTGAAGTTAGTATGGTTGATTCCACCGGAATGGTAAACTTTCTCCTACAGTTTACATAGGATTTTTTCAAACTCATTGGGACAAAGTAGTCCTCTAGTCGGGTGAAAAAATCAAGTAACTGTTAGATAAAAGTAAACCATTGTACATACATCTAAAGTTAGATGTATGGGACAACCAAACTTCAAGTTCTCCAAAACAAATTCAAGTGAATCAAGAATTCTCAAAGTCTTGCGAGGGATAAGAATCCCACCTTCATTACTAAGCCCATGCACCAGTTATGCCTAGAAATGGACTAGTAATTTGAATCCACCTAATTCACATGTTTGTGCCTAGAGCGCACATCCAAAAACTGTGAATTAGCCAGGGATATCTGTTTAGATC